>JAVTVY010020864.1:0-74664 GCA_036873755.1 Hanleya hanleyi
CAACTTACACCTTTTACGGAATACATACGACTATGTAGAACAAAAAGACATTCCTGCTTGTTTTCTTAATTTGGATCAAGAAAAAGCTTTTGATCGTGTGGATTGGTCGTTTTTGTTCAAATGTTTGAAAATGTATAATTTTGGTGCTGATTTTCAACGATGGATTGAATTGTTGTATACAGATATATATAGCAGTATTATTGTTAACGGACATATTACTGACAAGTTCGCTTTGTCTCGTGGAGTTAGACAGGGCTGCGGAATATCACCGTTATTGTACATATTGTCGTTAGAGCCGTTTATAGCTGCTATAAGGAATTCTGATGCTATTAAGGGCGTTAAAATGCCCGGTACAAAGAAAGTGGCAAAAATAACGGCCTTTGCAGATGATGCCACGGTTATGGTTTCTGAGGAAAGTTCAGTTCCTCCTATTGTTACGCTATCACAAAGGTATGGAAAAGCGTCCGGTGCCAAACTTAACTTGGATAAAAGTACAGCTCTACCGATTGGCAAGTTTGATGAACAGGTGGCTTTAGAAGCTGGTTTCAAAATTGTTGATAGCGCTAAGATTTGTGGCATTTTCTTTGGTGAAAACAGCGAGGAACTGAACTCTGCTCGTGTATGTAATAAAGTTAACAAGGCTATAGGCTCATGGACTGGGAGATACCTAACGTTAAGAGGTAAAGCTGTCTTAGTCAACACTGTCGCACTGGCAATGTTATGGTTCTCCGCTCAATGCATTATGCTACCCCAGAAGTGTGTTAAACAATGTTGTCAGTCTGTTTTTAGATTTGTATGGGATAGCAAACCCGAAGGCTTAAAAAGAAGCGTAATGTTTAATGATTTTTCTAAAGGAGGTTTGAAGATACAATGCATTGAATGTAAGCTAAAAACATTTGCTGTTAGACATGTTTTGAAATTAGTGTATGGGACTACCGCTGACTGGAAATATTACGCCATCTATTGGTTGGGTTTGTCCTTGAGGCGTCTTAGGCCGGATTTTGCCAAGGTTACTATTCCTCATTCTTACACGAGATCTCCGTTTTACGACTTTGTCTGGAAAGCTTGGAAAGAGTTTTATGATGGTAATCCGTTGCCTAATATAATGTATACAAGTCGGTATATTTACAATGTGTTCCTTAGTAAGATTGTTGAAGTACCTCGTGTAATGGTAGCAGCTCCTCAGCTTTCATGGAGAGAAATTTGGAAGGGAATCTTTCATGATTTCTTGGACCATAACTTGGTTAATTTCTCATTCAAGCTGGTTCATAACATTCTACCGGTTAAAGAACGATTATTAAGAAGGCATATTGCCACGGATGATAAATGTGTTTTCTGTTCTGAAAGTGAAACGCAGAAGCATTTGTTTTTAGAGTGTGAAATGACCATCGAAGTGTTTGAGGAATTTAGAAGACTTTTTATGTTGTATGGGAATTTTTTCCCAAATTTTGACGAAACAAGTATGATTCATAAATTACTTGATAATCACCTGTCACGCCATGAATATGCTGTTTATTTGTATATGATCAGTGCTATACAACTTAATGTATGGTGTGCGAGAAACGAAATCATTTTTAAGCAAGAAGATAGATCTAAGAATAGTATTGTGGCAACGACTAAAGCTATGATTAAAACTAGGTTATATGTGGATTTCTGGCGTTTAGATCGTCGCACATTCATTAAAGTGTGGTGTAAAAATAACATAATCTGTAGAATTCGTGATTCTCAATTGTACTGTAGATTATAGCCTATGATTGACCTTACTTTGGCTACTATGATGTTATATGCAGTAGAATCAATTATCTGTGATATTATCTATTTTAGTACTCTACTGCGAAAACTGATGTACAAATGTCTTGTTATAAGTGAATAAATTATTTTATTTTCAAAAGAAAAAATTTATTATTCACGCATGGAGCCACGATGTCATATATCATGTTATCAGATAAATCTGAACGGAGCCACGATGTCACATATCATATTATCAGATAAACCAGAATGGTAAGCAATTCCTTTTCGGATAGGTCAGACACACTTGGCGCATGTTCGCGTTTCGGCGGGAAACTCTTTGAAAACCAATCACAAATACCATAAAGCTTTGACAAGTGTCAGAAATGTATTCTTCACGTATGGGTCCACAATGGCTGTGAGCCTAATCAGCGTTGTGAGCAATTCCTTTTCGAAAGGCCCGACACGCTTGACACATGTTCGCGTTTCGGCGCGAAACTCTGCGAGAACTAATCACAATTACCATAAATCTTCGACAAGTTTCACAAATTTATTCTTCGCGCATGGAGCCCCAAGCGTTGTGAGAATACTCAGGGTTATCCCGATCGGACGAGAATGGTGAACAATTCTCATTCGAAAGGCCCGACACGTTTGGCGCATGTTCTCGTTTCGACGGGAAAGTCTTTGAAAACTAATCATAAAGCTTCGACAAGTTTCACAGATTTATTTTTCATGCATGGAGCCACAATGGCTGTGTGCTTAATCAGAGCTACCCTGGCCTGAGCGGAATGGTAAGCAATTGTCTTTTCAAAAGGCCAGAATGAGGTATGACCGCCTATAGCCCAGTCATGTTGTAATCGATATCGCTTTTTACACATATATCATGTTATCAGATAATTCGACTCCATTTTAAAAACTTAGAACATCTACACCTAATAACAAGAATTTAAAGTTGGCATTTAAAAGTACGACCACGATCATCAAGGAATCCCTGACCATCACGAATTATCACGAGAACACTCACTATAGCCAGATATATTAAGAATGACCGTACAGCCAGCGTCTTCTATGGTGATGCTGGTCCGTGTAAGTCATACAAGATGCCGCGGTATTAAACATTTTATGAGTTTCGACTATTCACTGACAGCGGACCTATTTGAACCTCCTTAAAATGGTTCCGTGGTGTAGTGGTTATCACGTCTGCTTCACACGCAGAAGGTCGCGAGTTCGATCCTCGCCGGAACCTTTTTCCAATCTATATTTCTCCCACTGAGTATGATGATGCTAAAACATAGATATTGCGCATTAGTTGGTTTCAGTTGACACATGATTCAACTGGTGTTACAGCACAATCCTTTAATTTATTTTACCTTTTCAACATGGCTGATAATTCCAATAGCCATGTGTACAGCAATAAAGACTGAAAGAGATCATAGAGCTCGTTCTCTCATGAATGCAGATATTTAAATAACTTGACTAAATTAACTGTACAATTGAATCAACACCCTTAAACCTAAAGCGTTGCAAAACTCATTTAGGGTACCAACAGTGAGTACACTTGGAAGAGCCAGTACTACTGACACATTTAAAGAGTTAATGCAACATCTAAGGGGTATGTTCCAACATGTTATTTTTAAGCGACAATTTGACACAAGTGGTTCCGTGGTGTAGTGGTTATCACGTCTGCTTAACACGCAGAAGGCCGCGAGTTCGATCCTCGCCGGAACCTGAAGTAATAATTTTCAAATCTTTGAAAACTAATCACAAATACTATCAAGTTTCACAAATTTATTATTCACGCATGGAGCCACGATGTCATATATCATGTTATCAGATAAATCTGAATGGAGCCACGATGTCATATATCATGGAGCCACGATGTCATATATCATATTATCAGATAAACCAGAATGCTAAGCAATTCCTTTTCCGAAAGGCCAGACACACTTGGCGCACGCCCGCGTTTCGGCGGGAAACTCTTTGAAAACCAATCACAAATACCATAAAGCTTTGACAAGTGTCAGAAATGTATTCTTCATGTATGGGTCCATAATGACTGTGAGCTTAATCAGCGTTGGTGAGCAATTCCTTTTCGAAAGGCCCGACACGCTTGACACATGTTCGCGTTTCAGCGGGAAACTCGGCGAGAACTAATCACAATTACCATAAATCTTCGACAAGTTTCACAAATTTCTTCTTCGCGCATGGAGCCCCAAGCGTTGTGAGAATACTCAGGGTTATCCCGATCGGACGAGAACGGTGAACAATTCCCATTCGAAAGGCCCGACACGTTTGGCGCATGTTCTCGTTTCGACGGGAAAGTCTTTGAAAACTAATCATAAAGCTTCGACAAGTTTCACAGATTTATTTTTCATGCATGGAGCCACAATGGCTGTGTGCTTAATCAGCGTTACCCTGGCCTGACCGGAATGGTAAGCAATTGTCTTTTCAAAAGGCCAGAATGAGGTATGACCGCCTATAGCCCAGTCATGTTGTAATCGATATCGCTTTTTACACATATATCATGTTATCAGATAAATCGACTCCATTTTAAAAACTTAGAACATCTACACCTAATAACAAGAATTTAAAGTTGGCATTTAAAAGTACGACCACGATCATCAAGGAATCCCTGACCATCACGAATTATGACGAGAACACTCACTATAGCCAGATATATTAAGAATGACCGTACAGGCAGCGTCTTCTATGGTGATGCTGGTCCGTGTAAGTCATACAAGATGCTGCGGTAGTAAACATTTTATGAGTTTCGACTATTCACTGACAGCGTACCTATTTGAACCTCCTTAAAATGGTTCCGTGGTGTAGTGGTTATCACGTCTGCTTCACACGCAGAAGGTCGCGAGTTCGATCCTCTCCGGAACCTTTTTCCAATCTATATTTCTCCCACTGAGTATGATGATGCTAAAACATAGATATTGCGCATTAGTTGGTTTCAGTTGACACATGATTCAACTGGTGTTACAGCACAATCCTTTAATTTATTTACCTTTCCAACATGGCTGATAATTTCAATAGCCATGTGTACAGCAATAAAGACTGAAAGAGATCATAGAGCTCGTTCTCTCATGAGACTAAATTAAATGTACAATTAAATCAACACCCTTAAACCTAAAGCGTTGCAAAACTCATTTAGGGTACCAACAGTGAGTACACTTGGAAGAGCCGGTACTACTGACACATTTAAAGAGTTAATGCAACATCTAAGGGGTATGTTCCAACATGTTATTTTTAAGCGAGAATTTGACACAAGTGGTTCCGTGGTGTAGTGGTTATCACGTCTGCTTAACACGCAGAAGTTCCCGAGTTCGATCGTCGCCGGAACCTGAAGTAATAATTTTCAAATCTTTGAAAACTAATCACAAATACCATCAAGTTTCACAAATTTATTATTCACGCATGGAGCCACGATGTCATATATCATGTTATCAGATAAATCTGAACGGAGCCACGATGTCATATATCATATTATCAGATAAACCAGAATGGTAAGCAATTCCTTTTCGGAAAGGCCAGACACACTTGGCGCATGTTCGCGTTTCGGCGGGAAACTCTTTGAAAACCAATCACAAATACCATAAAGCTTTGACAAGTGTCAGAAATGTATTCTTCACGTATGGGTCCACAATGGCTGTGAGCTTAATCAGCGTTGGTGAGCAATTCCTTTTCGAAAGGCCCGACACGCTTGACACATGTTCGCGTTTCGGCGGGAAACTCTGCGAGAACTAATCACAATTACCATAAATCTTCGACAAGTTTCACAAATTTATTCTTCGCGCATGGAGCCCCAAGCGTTGTGAGAATACTCAGGGTTATCCCGATCGGACGAGAATGGTGAACAATTCCCATTCGAAAGGCCCGACACGTTTGGCGCATGTTCTCGTTTCGACGGAAAAGTCTTTGAAAACTAATCATAAAGCTTCGACAAGTTTCACAGATTTATTTTTCATGCATGGAGCCACAATGGCTGTGTGCTTAATCAGCGTTACCCTGGCCTGACCGGAATGGTAAGCAATTGTCTTTTCAAAAGGCCAGAATGAGGTATGACCGCCTATAGCCCAGTCATGTTGTAATCGATATCGCTTTTTACACATATATCATGTTATCAGATAATTCGACTCCATTTTAAAAACTTAGAACATCTACACCTAATAACAAGAATTTAAAGTTGGCATTTAAAAGTACGACCACGATCATCAAGGAATCCCTGACCATCACGAATTATGACGAGAACACTCACTATAGCCAGATATATTAAGAATGACCGTACAGCCAGCGTCTTCTATGGTGATGCTGGTCCGTGTAAGTCATACAAGATGCTGCGGTAATAAACATTTTATGAGTTTCGACTATTCACTGACAGCGTACCTATTTGAACCTCCTTAAAATGGTTCCGTGGTGTAGTGGTTATCACGTCTGCTTCACACGCAGAAGGTCGCGAGTTCGATCCTCGCCGGAACCTTTTTCCAATCTATATTTCTCCCACTGAGTATGATGATGCTAAAACATAGATATTGCGCATTAGTTGGTTTCAGTTGACACATGATTCAACTGGTGTTACAGCACAATCCTTTAATTTATTTTACCTTTTCAACATGGCTGATAATTCCAATAGCCATGTGTACAGCAATAAAGACTGAAAGAGATCATAGAGCTCGTTCTCTCATGAATGCAGATATTTAAATAACTTGACTAAATTAACTGTACAATTGAATCAACACCCTTAAACCTAAAGCGTTGCAAAACTCATTTAGGGTACCAACAGTGAGTACACTTGGAAGAGCCGGTACTACTGACACATTTAAAGAGTTAATGCAACATCTAAGGGGTATGTTCCAACATGTTATTTTTAAGCGAGAATTTGACACAAGTGGTTCCGTGGTGTAGTGGTTATCACGTCTGCTTAACACGCAGAAGGTCGCGAGTTCGATCCTCGCCGGAACCTGAAGTAATAATTTTCAAATCTTTGAAAACTAATCACAAATACCATCAAGTTTCACAAATTTATTATTCACGCATGGAGCCACGATGTCATATATCATGTTATCAGATAAATCTGAACGGAGCCACGATGTCATATATCATATTATCAGATAAACCAGAATGGTAAGCAATTCCTTTTCCGAAAGGCCAGACACACTTGGCGCATGTTCGCGTTTCGGCGGGAAACTCTTTGAAAACCAATCACAAATACCATAAAGCTTTGACAAGTGTCAGAAATGTATTCTTCACGTATGGGTCCACAATGGCTGTGAGCTTAATCAGCGTTGGTGAGCAATTCCTTTTCGAAAGGCCCGACACGCTTGACACATGTTCGCGTTTCGGCGGGAAACTCTGCGAGAACTAATCACAATTACCATAAATCTTCGACAAGTTTCACAAATTTATTCTTCGCGCATGGAGCCCCAAGCGTTGTGAGAATACTCAGGGTTATCCCGATTGGACGAGAATGGTGAACAATTCCCATTCGAAAGGCCCGACACGCTTGGCGCATGTTCTCATTTCGACGGGGAAGTCTTTGAAAACTAATCATAAAGCTTCGACAAGTTAAACAGATTTATTTTTCATGCATGGAGCCACAATGGCTGTGTGCTTAATCAGCGTTACCCTGGCCTGACCGGAATGGTAAGCAATTGTCTTTTCAAACGGCCAGAATGAGGTATGACCGCCATAAGCCCAGTCATGTTGTAATCGATATCGCTTTTACACATATATCATGTTATCAGATAAATCGACTCCATTTTAAAAACTTAGAACATCTACACCTAATAAGAAGAATTTAAAGTTGGCATTTAAAAGTACGACCACGATCATCAAGGAATCCCTGACAATCGCGAATTATCATGAGAACACTCACTATAGCCAGATATATTAAGACCGTACAGCCAGTGTCTTCTATGGTGATGCTGGTCCGTGTAAGTCATACAAGATGCTGCGGTAATAAACATTTTATGAGTTTCGACTATTCACTGACAGCGTACCTATTTGAACCTCCTTAAAATGATTCCGTGGTATAGTGGTTATCACGTCTGCTTCACACGAAGAAGGTCGCGAGTTCGGTCCTCGCCGGAACCTTTTTCCAATCTATATTTCTCCCACTGAGTATGATGATGCTAAAACATAGATATTGCGCATTAGTTGGTTTCAGTTGACACATGATTCAGCTGGTGTTACAGCACAACCCTTTAATTTATTTTACCTTTACAACATGGCTGATAATTCCAATAGCCACGTGTACAGCAATAAAGACTGAAAGAGATCATAGAGCTCGTTCTCTCATGAATGCAGATATTTAAATAACTGGACTAAATTAACTGTACAATTGAATCAACACCCTTAAACCTAAAGCGCTGCAAAACTCATTTAGGGTACCAACAGTGAGTACACTTGGAAGAGCCGGGACTACTGACACATTTAAAGAGTTAATGCAACATCTAAGGTGTATGTTCCAACATGTTATTTTTAAGCGAGAATTTGACACAAGTGGTTCCGTGGTGTAGTGGTTATCACGTCTGCTTAACACGCAGAAGGTCGCGAGTTCGATCCTCGCCGGAACCTGAAGTAATAATTTTCAAATCTTTGAAAATTAATCACAAATACCATCAAGTTTCACAAATTTATTATTCACGCATGGAGCCACGATGTCATATATCATGTTATCAGATAAATCTGAACCGAGCCACGATGTCATATATCATATTATCAGATAAACCAGAATGGTAAGCAATTCCTTTTCGAAAGGCCCGACACGCTTGACACATGTTCGCGTTTCGGCGGGAAACTCTGCGAGAACTAATCACAATTACCATAAATCTTCGACAAGTTTCACAAATTTATTCTTCGCGCATGGAGCCCCAAGCGTTGTGAGAATACTCAGGGTTACCCCGATTGGACGAGAATGGTGAACAATTCCCATTCGAAAGGCCCGACACGCTTGGCGCATGTTCTCATTTCGACGGGGAAGTCTTCGAAAACTAATCATAAAGCTTCGACAAGTTTCACAAATTTATTATTCACGCATGGAGCTACGATGTCATATATCATGTTATCAGATAAATCTGAACGGAGCCACGATGTCATATATCATGGAGCCACGATGTCATATATCATATTATCAGATAAACCAGAATGGTAAGCAATTCCTTTTCCGAAAGGCCAGACACACTTGGCGCATGTCCGCGTTTCGGCGGGAAACTCTTTGAAAACCAATCACAAATACCATAAAGCTTTGACAAGTGTCAGAAATGTATTTTTCATGTATGGGTCCACAATGGCTGTGAGCTTAATCAGCGTTGGTGAGCAATTCCTTTTCGAAAGGCCCGACACGCTTGACACATGTTCGCGTTTCGGCGGGAAACTCTGCGAGAACTAATCACAATTACCATAAATCTTCGACAAGTTTCACAAATTTATTCTTCGCGCATGGAGCCCCAAGCGTTGTGAGAATACTCAGGGTTATCCCGATTGGACGAGAATGGTGAACAATTCCCATTCGAAAGGCCCGACACGCTTGGCGCATGTTCTCATTTCGACGGGGAAGTCTTTGAAAACTAATCATAAAGCTTCGACAAGTTTCACAGATTTGTTTTTCATGCATGGAGCCACCATGGCTGTGTGCTTAATCAGCGTTACCCTGGCCTGACCGGAATGGTAAGCAATTGTCTTTTCAAAAGGCCAGAATGAGGTATGACCGCCATAAGCCCAGTCATGTTGTAATCGATATCGCTTTTACACATATATCATGTTATCAGATAAATCGACTCCATTTTAAAAACTTAGAACATCTACACCTAATAAGAAGAATTTAAAGTTGGCATTTAAAAGTACGACCACGATCATCAAGGAATCCCTGACAATCAGGAATTATCATGAGAACACTCACTATAGCCAGATATATTAAGACCGTACAGCCAGTGTCTTCTATGGTGATGCTGGTCCGTGTAAGTCATACAAGATGCTGCGGTAATAAACATTTTATGAGTTTCGACTATTCACTGACAGCGTACCTATTTGAACCTCCTTAAAATGATTCCGTGGTATAGTGGTTATCACGTCTGCTTCACACGCAGAAGGTCGCGAGTTCGATCCTCGCCGGAACCTTTTTCCAATCTATATTTCTCCCACTGAGTATGATGATGCTAAAACATAGATATTGCGCATTAGCTGGTTTCAGTTGACACATGATTCAACTGGTGTTACAGCACAACCATTTAATTTATTTTACCTTTACAACATGGCTGATAATTCCAATAGCCACGTGTACAGCAATAAAGACTGAAAGAGATCATAGAGCTCGTTCTCTCATGAATGCAGATATTTAAATAACTTGACTAAATTAACTGTACAATTGAATCAACACCCTTAAACCTAAAGCGTTGCAAAACTCATTTAGGGTACCAACAGTGAGTACACTTGGAAGAGCCGGTACTACTGACACATTTAAAGAGTTAATGCAACCTCTAAGGGGTATGTTCCAACATGTTATTTTTAAGCGACAATTTGACACAAGTGGTTCCGTGGTGTAGTGGTTATCACGTCTGCTTAACACGCAGAAGGTCGCGAGTTCGATCCTCGCCGGAACCTGAAGTAATAATTTTCAAATCTTTGAAAACTAATCACAAATACCATCAAGTTTCACAAATGTCTTATTCACGCATGGAGCCACGATGTCATATATCATGTTATCAGATAAATCTGAACGGAGCCACGATGTCATATATCATATTATCAGATAAACCAGAATGGTAAGCAATTCCTTTTCCGAAAGGCCAGACACACTTGGCGCATGTTCGCGTTTCGGCGGGAAACTCTTTGAAAACCAATCACAAATACCATAAAGCTTTGACAAGTGTCAGAAATGTATTCTTCGTGTATGGGTCCACAATGACTGTGAGCTTAATCAGCGTTGGTGAGCAATTCCTTTTCGAAAGGCCCGACACGCTTGACACGTGTTCGCGTTTCGGCGGGAAAATCTGCGAGAACTAATCACAATTACCATAAATCTTCGACAAGTTTCACAAATTTATTCTTCGCGCATGGAGCCCCAAGCGTTGTGAGAATACTCAGGGTTATCCCGATTGGACGAGAATGGTGAACAATTCCCATTCGAAAGACCCGACACGCTAGGCGCATGTTCTCATTTCGACGGGGAAGTCTTTGAAAACTAATCATAAAGTTTCGACAAGTTTTACAGATTTATTTTTCATGCATGGAGCCACAATGGCTGTGTGCTTAATCAGCGTTACCCTGGCCTGATCGGAATGGTAAGCAATTGTCTTTTCAAAAGGCCAGAATGAGGTATGACCGCCTATAGGCCAGTCATGTTGTAATCGATATCGCTTTTCACACATATATCATGTTATCAGATAAATCGACCCAATTTTAAAAACTTAGAACATCTACACCTAATAACAAGAATTTAAAGTTGGCATTTAAAAGTACGACCACGATCATCAAGGAATCCCTGACCATCACGAATTATCATGAGAACACTCACTATAGCCAGATATATTAAGAATGACCGTACAGCCAGTGTCTTCTATGGTGATGCTGGTCCGTGTAAGTCATACAAGATGCTGCGGTAATAAACATTTTATGAGTTTCGACTATTCACTGACAGCGTGCCTATTTGAGCCTCCTTAAAATGGTTCTGTAGTGTAGTGGTTATCACGTCTGCTTCACACGCAGAAGGTCGCGAGTTCGATCCTCGCCGGAACCTTTTTCCAATCTATATTTCTCCCACTGAGTATGATGATGCTAAAACATAGATATTGCGCATTAGTTGGTTTCAGTTGACACATGATTCAACTGGTGTTACAGCACAATCCTTTAATTTATTTTACCTTTTCAACATGGCTGATAATTCCAATAGCCATGTGTACAGCAATAAAGACTGAAAGAGATCATAGAGCTCGTTCTCTCATGAATGCAGATATTTAAATAACTTGACTAAATTAACTGTACAATTGAATCAACACCCTTAAACCTAAAGCGCTGCAAAACTCATTTAGGGTACCAACAGTGAGTACACTTGGAAGAGCCGGTACTACTGACACATTTAAAGAGTTAGTGCAACCTCTAAGGGGTATGTTCGAACATGTTATTTTTAAGCGACAATTTGACACAAGTGGTTCCGTGGTGTAGTGGTTATCACGTCTGCTTAACACGCAGAAGGTCGCGAGTTCGATCCTCGCCGGAACCTGAAGTAATAATTTTCAAATCTTTGAAAACTAATCACAAATACCATCAAGTTTCACAAATTTATTATTCACGCATGGAGCCACGATGTCATATATCATGTTATCTGATAAATCTGAACGGAGCCACGATGTCATATATCATGGAGCCACGATGTCATATATCATATTATCAGATAAACCAGAATGGTAAGCAATTACTTTTCCGAAAGGCCAGACACACTTGGCGCATGTCCGCGTTTCGGCGGGAAACTCTTTGAAAACCAATCACAAATACCATAAAGCTTTGACAAGTGTCAGAAATGTATTCTTCATGTATGGGTCCACAATGACTGTGAGCTTAATCAGCGTTGGTGAGCAATTCCTTTTCGAAAGGCCCGACACGCTTGACACATGTTCGCGTTTCGGCGGGAAACTCTGCGAGAACTAATCACAATTACCATAAATCTTCGACAAGTTTCACAAATTTATTCTTCGCGCATGGAGCCCCAAGCGTTGTGAGAATACTCAGGGTTATCCCGATTGGACGAGAATGGTGAACAATTCCCATTCGAAAGGACCGACACGCTTGGCGCATGTTCTCATTTCGACGGGGAAGTCTTTGAAAACTAATCATAAAGCTTCGACAAGTTTCACAGATTTATTTTTCATGCATGGAGCCACAATGTCTGTGTGCTTAATCAGCGTTACCCTGGCCTGATCGGAATGGTAAGCAATTGTCTTTTCAAAAGGCCAGAATGAGGTATGACCGCCTATAGCCCAGTCATGTTGTAATCGATATCGCTTTTTACACATATATCATGTTATCAGATAAATCGACTCCATTTTAAAAACTTAGAACATCTACACCTAATAACAAGAAATTAAAGTTGGCATTTAAAAGTACGACCCCGATCACCAAGGAATCCCTGACCATCACGAATTATCATGAGAACACTCACTATAGCCAGATATATTAAGAATGACCGTACAGCCAGCGTCTTCTATGGTGATGCTGGTCCGTGTAAGTCATACAAGATGCTGCGGTAATAAACATTTTATGAGTTTCGACTATTCCCTGACAGCATCCCTATTTGAACCTCTTTAAAATGGTTCCGTGGTGTAGTGGTTATCACGTCTGCTTCACACGCAGAAGGTCGCGAGTTCGATCCTCGCCGGAACCTTTTTCCAATCTATATTTCTCCCACTGAGTATGATGATGCTAAAACATAGATATTGCGCATTAGTTGGTTTCAGTTGACACATGATTCAACTGGTGTTACAGCACAATCCTTTAATTTATTTTACCTTTTCAACATGGCTGATAATCCCAACAGCCATGTGTACAGCAATAAAGACTGAAAGAGATCATAGAGCTCGTTCTCTCATGAGTGCAGATATTTAAATAACTTGACTAAATTAACTGTACAATTGAATCAACACCCTTAAACCTAAAGCGTTGCAAAACTCATTTAGAGTACCAACAGAGAGTACACTTTTTAGAGCCGGTACTACTGACACATTTAAAGAGTTAATGCAACCTCTAAGGGGTATGTTCCAACATGTTATTTTTAAGCGACAAATTGACACAACTGGTTCCGTGGTGTAGTGGTTATCACGTCTGCTTAACACGCAGAAGGTCGCGAGTTCGATCCTCGCCGGAACCTGAAGTAATAATTTTCAAATCTTTGAAACCTAATCGCAAATACCATCAAGTTTCACAAATTTATTATTCACGCATAGAGCCACGATGTCATATAACATGTTATCAGATAAATCTGAACGGAGCCACGATGTCATATATCATATTATCAGATAAACCAGAATGGTAAGCAATTCCTTTTCCGAAAGGCCAGAGACACTTGGCGCATGTCCGCGTTTCGGCGGGAAACTCTTTGAAAACCAATCACAAATACCATAAAGCTTTGACAAGTGTCAGAAATGTATTCTTCTTGTATGGGTCCACAATGACTGTGAGCTTAATCAGCGTTGGTGAGCAATTCCTTTTCGAAAGGCCCGACACGCTTGACACATGTTCGCGTTTGGGCGAGAAACTCTGCGAGAACTAATCACAATTACCATAAATCTTCGACAAGTTTCACAAATTTATTCTTCGCGCATGGAGCCCCAAGCGTTGTGAGAATACTCAGGGTTATCCCGATCGGACGAGAATGGTGAACAATTCCCATTCCAAAGGCCCGACACGTTTGGCGCATGTTCTCGTTTCGACGGGAAAGTCTTTGAAAACTAATCATAAAGCTTGGACAAGTTTCACAGATTTATTTTTCATGCATGGAGCCACAATGGCTGTGTGCTTAATCAGCGTTACCCTGGCCTGACCGGAATGGTAAGCAATTGTCTTTTCAAAAGGCCAGAATGAGGTATGACCGCCTATAGCCCAGTCATGTTGTAATCGATATCGCTTTTTACACATATATCATGTTATCAGATAATTCGACTCCATTTTAAAAACTTAGAACATCTACACCTAATAACAAGAATTTAAAGTTGGCATTTAAAAGTACGACCACGATCATCAAGGAATCCCTGACCATCACGAATTATGACGAGAACACTCACTATAGCCAGATATATTAAGAATGACCGTACAGCCAGCGTCTTCTATGGTGATGCTGGTCGGTGTAAGTCATACAAGATGCTGCGGTAGTAAACATTTTATGAGTTTCGACTATTCACTGACAGCGTACCTATTTGAACCTCCTTAAAATGGTTCCGTGGTGTAGTGGTTATCACGTCTGCTTCACACGCAGAAGGTCGCGAGTTCGATCCTCGCCGGAACCTTTTTCCAATCTATATTTCTTCCACTGAGTATGATGATGCTAAAACATAGATATTGCGCATTAGTTGGTTTCAGTTGAAACATGATTCAACTGGTGTTACAGCACAATCCTTTAATTTATATACCTTTTCAACATGGCTGATAATTCCAATAGCCATGTGTACAGCAATAAAGACTGAAAGAGATCATAGAGCTCGTTCTCTCATGAGACTAAATTAACTGTACAATTAAATCAACACCCTTAAACCTAAAGCGTTGCAAAACTCATTTAGGGTACCAACAGTGAGTACACTTGGAAGAGCCGGTACTACTGACACATTTAAAGAGTTAATGCAACATCTAAGGGGTATGTTCCAACATGTTATTTTTAAGCGAGAATTTGACACAAGTGGTTCCGTGGTGTAGTAGTTATCACGTCTGCTTAACACGCAGAAGGTCGCGAGTTCGATCCTCGCCGGAACCTGAAGAAATAATTTTCAAATCTTTGAAAACTAATCACAAATACCATCAAGTTTCACAAATTTATTATTCACGCATGGAGCCACGATATATCATGTTATCAGATAAATCTGAACGGAGCCACGATGTCATATATCATATTATCAGATAAACCAGAATGGTAAGCAATTCCTTTTCCGAAAGGCCAGACACACTTGGCGCATGTTCGCGTTTCGGCTGGAAACTCTTTGAAAACCAATCACAAATACCATAAAGCTTTGACAAGTGTCAGAAATGTATTCTTCACGTATGGGTCAACAATGGCTGGGAGCTTAATCAGCGTTGGTGAGCAATTCCTTTTCGAAAGGCCCGACACGCTTGACACATGTTCGCGTTTCGGCGGGAAACTCTGCGAGAACTAATCACAATTACCATAAATCTTCGACAAGTTTCACAAATTTATTCTTCGCGCATGGAGCCCCAAGCGTTGTGAGAATACTCAGGGTTATCCCGATCGGAGGAGAATGGTGAACAATTCCCATTCGAAAGGCCCGACACGTTTGGCGCATGTTCTCGTTTCGACGGGAAAGTCTTTGAAAACTAATCATAAAGCTTCGACAAGTTTCACAGATTTATTTTTCATGCATGGAGCCACAATGGCTGTGTGCTTAATCAGCGTTACCCTGGCCTGACCGGAATGGTAAGCAATTGTCTTTTCAAAAGGCCAGAATGAGGTATGACCGCCTAGCCCAGTCATGTTGTAATCGATATCGCTTTTTACACATATATCATGTTATCAGATAAATCGACTCCATTTTAAAAACTTAGAACATCTACACCTAATAACAAGAATTTAAAGTAGGCATTTAAAAGTACGACCACGATCATCAAGGAATCCCTGACCATCACGAATTATCACGAGAACACTCACTATAGCCAGATATATTAAGAATGACCGTACAGCCAGCGTCTTCTATGGTGATGCTGGTCCGTGTAAGTCATACAAGATGCTGCATGCAGTAATAAACATTTTATGAGTTTCGACTATTCACTGATAGCGTACAATGTACCTATTTGAACCTCCTTAAAATGGTTCCGTGGTGTAGTGGCTATCACGTCTGCTTCACACACAGAACGTCGCGAGTTCGATCCTCGCCGGAACCTTTTTCCAATCTATATTTCTTCCACTGAGTATGATGATGCCAAAACATAGATATTGCGCATTAGTTGGTTTCAGTTGACACATGATTCAACTGGTGTTACAGCACAATCCTTTAATTTATTTTAACTTTTCAACATGGCTGATAATTCCAATAGCCATGTGTACAGCAATAAAGACTGAAAGAAATCATAGAGCTCGTTCTCTCACGAATGCAGATATTTAAGTAACTTGACTAAATTAACTGCACAATCGAACCAACACCCTTAAACCTAAAGCGTTGCAAAACTCATTTAGGGTACCAACAGTGAGTACACTTGTAAGAGCCGATACTACTGACACATTTAAAGAGTTAATGCAACATCTAAGGGGTATGTTCCAACATGTTATTTTTAAGCGAGAATTTGACACAAGTGGTTCCGTGGTGTAGTGGTTATCACGTCTGCTTAACACGCAGAAGGTCGCGAGTTCGATCCTCGCCGGAACCTGAAGTAATAATTTTCAAATCTTTGAAAACTAATCACAAATACCATCAAGTTTCACAAATTTATTAAAGACGATATATCTGATCGTCCTCCGGCCGGTGATTCTAACCCTGTAGAATCCCCAACAACTACAACAGTCCAGGTACACGCTGAAAAGGCCCCAACAACTACAGTAGTCCAGGTGCATGCTGAGCAGCCTGATGGATTACCTGCCAGTAAGAAACAAAAGAGCACGAAATCTTCCACAAAGGCTGCGGGGTGTTCTGAGCCAACAGAACAGACAAACAAAGGCGTGAGTATGATTTCAGAATTGACTGAGCTAATTACTCCAATGCCTTCCCAGGAAGACATTGACTCAAGTTTGTTGTGGCAGTTTCGGAGAAAGAAAAGCTTTTCACAGCGGGCGAGAAAGAACAAAGAGAAGAAAGAGAAGAACTAGTGCAAACGAATAAGAATGACTGTTTTCCCTTCACATTCACAACAATGGATAAAACAACAATGGATAAAACAACACTCTATCTACTTCTTATTGTAATGGCAAGTATTAGTTCGGTACGGTTTGGAACTTTGAATACCAATGGGCTTCGTGACGGGAATAAAAAAGCCCAGGTCCGTGATTTCGTTTTTGACAACGAAATTGACATATTGTTTTTGCAAGAAACGCATTTTGAGAACTTTAAGGACACAAAAGGATTAAATATACCGTGTGATTCTAGGTGGGCTTATGGCTCAACCCAGAGTTGTGATGTTGGTATTTTAATTCGATATACGGTGGAGTGCACAATTAAATCTGTACAGAGATGTTCGGAAGGCAGATTTGTTGTAATGAAAGCCATAATCAATAACACTGCGTTAAATTTAGTTTGTGTGTATGCTCCTAATTGTGCAACTGAAAGAAAAGCATTTATCAAAAGAATAGATAAACTAATTTCTGGTAATGAAATTATTGTCCTTGGTGGTGATTTCAATTTTATTGAAAATAATATCTTTGACAAAGAAGGTGGTAATATGAATGCAAGAAACGATGGAAAGGAGGAAATTGATTCTTTGAAGAGAGATTTTAACATTGCTGATATCTTTAGGAAGATTCACCCCCAAAAGAAAGTGTATACTTGGTGCAGGGGCCAAATTGCTAGCCGGCTTGACCGATTTTATTTGTCTAATGTTGTACATAAGTCTGTGACTGCTTCAGATGTTATACATGTTTCATTTTCTGACCATTCGTGTGCCTTTTATGATGTATGTTTTGACAATGTTATCTCGTGGGGTCCAAGTTATTGGAAATGCAATATCTCCTATTTGTCCGATGATGAGCTGATATTAACTATTCAAGATATTTATGAGGATATCTTTACTGGAAATAATATGTCAAACATTGTTGCACAGTGGGATGAATTTAAGGATAAATGTAAAGAGGAAATTCGTAAGTATTCTGTTGGTAAATCTTCTGCCAAAAGGATCAAGATTCGGGATCTCAACAGAACCCTAAATGAATTGAAATGTGACCCTGTCGCTAATAAGGATGATATTGTAAATATTACAACGATGATAAATGCTTTGTATGATGAACAAAGGAAAGGCTTGATTATACGGGCAAAGGCTGTTCACTTTGAGAAAAGCGAAAAACCTTCTAGATATTTTATTAGACGGGAAGCTGGACGGGGAAAAAGAAAGTTAATAAAAAAATATGTTGTCATAATAGTCCGTCCACTTCTCATGAATGCCAGAATCATATCTCTGACTGTATTTTGTCTTATTATAAACAATTGTATTCAAGGCAGGAGATTGATAGTGAGTGCCAAGATGAATTTTTGTCTCATTTACCGCAACTTACTGATGATTATAAAGAGTTATGTGAGGGAGTGCTGAGTGAAAATGAGTTGTTTTCTGCCCTACTAAGTATGCGTAAGCATAAGAGTCCAGGAAGTGATGGCTTGCCCGCTGAGTTTTATGTCCAATTCTGGCCCCTTGTTGGTAAGACCTTCACAGAAGTTGTTAACACTTGTTTTCAGAATGGTTCTCTAAGCCAAAGTCAGAGAGTTGGGTTAATAACTTTGTTATGTAAAGACCCAGATCAGTCGGAGTTTATCAAAAATTGGAGGCCAATTAGTTTGCTCAACACAGATTACAAAATTATATCTAAGGCCCTGTGTAATCGCCTTAAAGGCGTCATAGATTCGGTCGTCATGCAAAACCAAACTTGTGGCGTACCTAACAGAAGTATTTTTGACAACTTACACCTTTTACGGAATACATACGACTATGTAGAACAAAAAGACATTCCTGCTTGTTTTCTTAATTTGGATCAAGAAAAAGCTTTTGATCGTGTGGATTGGTCGTTTTTGTTCAAATGTTTGAAAATGTATAATTTTGGTGCTGATTTTCAACGATGGATTGAATTGTTGTATACAGATATATATAGCAGTATTATTGTTAACGGACATATTACTGACAAGTTCGCTTTGTCTCGTGGAGTTAGACAGGGCTGCGGAATATCACCGTTATTGTACATATTGTCGTTAGAGCCGTTTATAGCTGCTATAAGGAATTCTGATGCTATTAAGGGCGTTAAAATGCCCGGTACAAAGAAAGTGGCAAAAATAACGGCCTTTGCAGATGATGCCACGGTTATGGTTTCTGAGGAAAGTTCAGTTCCTCCTATTGTTACGCTATCACAAAGGTATGGAAAAGCGTCTGGTGCCAAACTTAACTTGGATAAAAGTACAGCTCTACCGATTGGCAAGTTTGATGAACAGGTGGCTTCAGAAGCTGGTTTCAAAATTGTTGATAGTGCTAAGATTTGTGGCATTTTCTTTGGTGAAAACAGCGAGGAACTGAACTCTGCTCGTGTACGTAATAAAGTTAACAAGGCTATAGGCTCATGGACTGGGAGATACCTAACGTTAAGAGGTAAAGCTGTCTTAGTCAACACTGTCGCACTGGCAATGTTATGGTTCTCCGCTCAATGTATTATGCTACCCCAGAAGTGTGTTAAACAATGTTGCCAGTCTGTTTTTAGATTTGTATGGGATAGCAAACCCGAAGGCTTAAAAAGAAGCGTAATGTTTAATGATTTTTCTAAAGGAGGTTTGAAGATACAATGCATTGAATGTAAGCTAAAAACATTTGCTGTTAGACATGTTTTGAAATTAGTGTATGGGACTACCGCTGACTGGAAATATTACGCCATCTATTGGTTGGGTTTGTCCTTGAGGCGTCTTAGGCCGGATTTTGCCAAGGTTACTATTCCTCATTCTTACACGAGATCTCCGTTTTACGACTTTGTCTGGAAAGCTTGGAAAGAGTTTTATGATGGTAATCCGTTGCCTAATATAATGTATACAAGTCGGTATATTTACAATGTGTTCCTTAGTAAGATTGTTGAAGTACCTCGTGTAATGGTAGCAGCTCCTCAGCTTTCATGGAGAGAAATTTGGAAGGGAGTCTTTCATGATTTCTTGGACCATAACTTGGTTAATTTCTCATTCAAGCTGGTTCATAACATTCTACCGGTTAAAGAACGATTATTAAGAAGGCATATTGCCACGGATGATAAATGTGTTTTCTGTTCTGAAAGTGAAACGCAGAAGCATTTGTTTTTAGAGTGTGAAATGATCATCGAGGTGTTTGAGGAATTTAGAAGACTTTTTATGTTGTATGGGAATTTTTTCCCAAATTTTGACGAAACAAGTATGATTCATAAATTACTTGATAATCACCTGTCACGCCATGAATATGCTGTTTATTTGTATATGATCAGTGCTATACAACTTAATGTATGGTGTGCGAGAAACGAAATCATTTTTAAGCAAGAAGATAGATCTAAGAATAGTATTGTGGCAACGACTAAAGCTATGATTAAAACTAGGTTATATGTGGATTTCTGGCGTTTAGATCGTCGCACATTCATTAAAGTGTGGTGTAAAAATAACATAATCTGTAGAATTCGTGATTCTCAATTGTACTGTAGATTATAGCCTATGATTGACCTTACTTTGGCTACTATGATGTTATATGCAGTAGAATCAATTATCTGTGATATTATCTATTTTAGTACTCTACTGCGAAAACTGATGTACAAATGTCTTGTTATAAGTGAATAAATTATTTTATTTTCAAAAGAAAAAATTTATTATTCACGCATGGAGCCACGATGTCATATATCATGTTATCAGATAAATCTGAACGGAGCCACGATGTCACATATCATATTATCAGATAAACCAGAATGGTAAGCAATTCCTTTTCGGATAGGTCAGACACACTTGGCGCATGTTCGCGTTTCGGCGGGAAACTCTTTGAAAACCAATCACAAATACCATAAAGCTTTGACAAGTGTCAGAAATGTATTCTTCACGTATGGGTCCACAATGGCTGTGAGCCTAATCAGCGTTGTGAGCAATTCCTTTTCGAAAGGCCCGACACGCTTGACACATGTTCGCGTTTCGGCGCGAAACTCTGCGAGAACTAATCACAATTACCATAAATCTTCGACAAGTTTCACAAATTTATTCTTCGCGCATGGAGCCCCAAGCGTTGTGAGAATACTCAGGGTTATCCCGATCGGACGAGAATGGTGAACAATTCTCATTCGAAAGGCCCGACACGTTTGGCGCATGTTCTCGTTTCGACGGGAAAGTCTTTGAAAACTAATCATAAAGCTTCGACAAGTTTCACAGATTTATTTTTTATTTTTCATGCATGGAGTCACAATGGCTGTGTGCTTAATCAGCGTTACCCTGGCCTGACCGGAATGGTAAGCAATTGTCTTTTCAAAAGGCCAGAATGAGGTATGACCGCCTATAGCCCAGTCATGTTGTAATCGATATCGCTTTTTACACATATATCATGTTATCAGATAATTCGACTACATTTTAAAAACTTAGAACATCTACACCTAATAACAAGAATTTAAAGTTGGCATTTAAAAGTACGACCACGATCATCAAGGAATCCCTGACCATCACGAATTATGACGAGAACACTCACTATAGCCAGATATATTAAGAATGACCGTACAGGCAGCGTCTTCTATGGTGATGCTGGTCCGTGTAAGTCATACAAGATGCTGCGGTAGTAAACATTTTATGAGTTTCGACTATTCACTGACAGCGTACCTATTTGAACCTCCTTAAAATGGTTCCGTGGTGTAGTGGTTATCACGTCTGCTTCACACGCAGAAGGTCGCGAGTTCGATCCTCGCCGGAACCTTTTTCCAATCTATATTTCTCCCACTGAGTATGATGATGCTAAAACATAGATATTGCGCATTAGTTGGTTTCAGTTGACACATGATTCAACTGGTGTTACAGCACAATCCTTTAATTTATTTACCTTTTCAACATGGCTGATAATTTCAATAGCCATGTGTACAGCAATAAAGACTGAAAGAGATCATAGAGCTCGTTCTCTCATGAGACTAAATTAACTGTACAATTAAATCAACACCCTTAAACCTAAAGCGTTGCAAAACTCATTTAGGGTACCAACAGTGAGTACACTTGGAAGAGCCGGTACTACTGACACATTTAAAGAGTTAATGCAACATCTAAGGGGTATGTTCCAACATGTTATTTTTAAGCGAGAATTTGACACAAGTGGTTCCGTGGTGTAGTGGTTATCACTTCTGCTTAACACGCAGAAGGTCGCGAGTTCGATCCTCGCCGGAACCTGAAGTAATAATTTTCAAATCTTTGAAAACTAATCACAAATACCATCAAGTTTCACAAATTTATTATTCACGCATGGAGCCACGATGTCATATATCATGTTATCAGATAAATCTGAACGGAGCCACGATGTCATATATCATATTATCAGATAAACCAGAATGGTAAGCAATTCCTTTTCGGAAAGGCCAGACACACTTGGCGCATGTTCGCGTTTCGGCGGGAAACTCTTTGAAAACCAATCACAAATACCAAAAAGCTTTGACAAGTGTCAGAAATGTATTCTTCACGTATGGGTCCACAATGGCTGTGAGCTTAATCAGCGTTGGTGAGCAATTCCTTTTCGAAAGGCCCGACACGCTTGACACATGTTCGCGTTTCGGCGGGAAACTCTGCGAGAACTAATCACAATTACCATAAATCTTCGACAAGTTTCACAAATTTCTTCTTCGCGCATGGAGCCCCAAGCGTTGTGAGAATACTCAGGGTTATCCCGATCGGACGAGAATGGTGAACAATTCTCATTCGAAAGGCCCGACACGTTTGGCGCATGTTCTCGTTTCGACGGGAAAGTCTTTGAAAACTAATCATAAAGCTTCGACAAGTTTCACAGATTTATTTTTCATGCATGGAGCCACAATGGCTGTGTGCTTAATCAGCGTTACCCTGGCCTGACCGGAATGGTAAGCAATTGTCTTTTCAAAAGGCCAGAATGAGGTATGACCGCCTATAGCCCAGTCATGTTGTAATCGATATCGCTTTTTACACATATATCATGTTATCAGATAATTCGACTCCATTTTAAAAACTTAAAACATCTACACCTAATAACAAGAATTTAAAGTTGGCATTTAAAAGTACGACCACGATCATCAAGGAATCTCTGACCATCACGAATTATCACGAGAACACTCACTATAGCCAGATATATTAAGAATGACCGTACAGCCAGCGTCTTCTATGGTGATGCTGGTCCGTGTAAGTCATACAAGATGCTGCGGTAATAAACATTTTATGAGTTTCGACTATTCACTGACAGCGTACCTATTTGAACCTCCTTAAAATGGTTCCGTGGTGTAGTGGTTATCACGTCTGCTTCACACGCGGAAGGTCGCGAGTTCGATCCTCGCCGGAACCTTTTTCCAATCTATATTTCTCCCACTGAGTATGATGATGCTAAAACATAGATATTGCGCATTAGTTGGTTTCAGTTGACACATGATTCAACTGGTGTTACAGCACAATCCTTTAATTATTTACCTTTTCAACATGGCTGATAATTCCAATGGCCACGTGTACAGCAATAAAGACTGAAAGAGATCATAGAGCTCGTTCTCTCATGAGACTAAATTAACTGTACAGTTAAATCAACACCCTTAAACCTAAAGCGTTGCAAAACTCATTTAGGGTACCAACAGTGAGTACACTTGGAAGAGCCGGTACTACTGACACATTTAAAGAATTAATGCAACATCTAAGGGGTATGTTCCAACATGTTATTTTTAAGCGAGAATTTGACAAAAGTGGTTCCGTGGTGTAGTGGTTATCACGTCTGCTTAACACGCAGAAGGTCGCGAGTTCGATCCTCGCCGGAACCTGAAGTAATAATTTTCAAATCTTTGAAAACTAATCACAAATACCATCAAGTTTCACAAATTTATTATTCACGCATGGAGCCACGATGTCATATATCATGTTATCAGATAAATCTGAACGGAGCCACGATGTCATATATCATATTATCAGATAAACCAGAATGGTAAGCAATTCCTTTTCGGAAAGGCCAGACACACTTGGCGCATGTTCGCGTTTCGGCGGGAAACTCTTTGAAAACCAATCACAAATACCATAAAGCTTTGACAAGTGTCAGAAATGTATTCTTCACGTGTGGGTCCACAATGGCTGTGAGCTTAATCAGCGTTGGTGAGCAATTCCTTTTCGAAAGGCCCGACACGCTTGACACATGTTCGCGTTTCGGCGGGAAACTCTGCGAGAACTAATCACAATTACAATAAATCTTCGACAAGTTTCACAAATTTATTCTTCGCGCATGGAGCCCCAAGCGTTGTGAGAATACTCAGGGTTATCCCGATCGGACGAGAATGGTGAACAATTCCCATTCGAAAGGCCCGACACGTTTGGCGCATGTTCTCGTTTCGACGGGAAAGTCTTTGAAAACTAATCATAAAGCTTCGACAAGTTTCACAGGTTTATTTTTCATGCATGGAGCCACAATGGCTCTGTGCTTAATCAGCGTTACCCTGGTCTGACCGGAATGGTAAGCAATTGTCTTTTCAAAAGGCCAGAATGAGGTATGACCGCCTATAGCCCAGTCATGTTGTAATCGATATCGCTTTTTACACATATATCATGTTATCAGATAATTCGACTCCATTTTAAAAACTTAGAACATCTACACCTAATAACAAGAATTTAAAGTTGGCATTTAAAAGTACGACCACGATCATCAAGGAATCCCTGACCATCACGAATTATGACGAGAACACTCACTATAGCCAGATATATTAAGAATGACCGTACAGCCAGCGTCTTCTATGGTGATGCTGGTCCGTGTAAGTCATACAAGATGCTGCGGTAGTAAACATTTTATGAGTTTCGACTATTCACTGACAGCGTACCTATTTGAACCTCCTTAAAATGGTTCCGTGGTGTAGTGGTTATCACGTCTGCTTCACACGCAGAAGGTCGCGAGTTTGATCCTCGCCGGAACCTTTGTCCAATCTATATTTCTCCCACTGAGTATGATGATGCTAAAACATAGATATTGCGCATTAGTTGGTTTCAGTTGACACATGATTCAACTGGTGTTACAGCACAATCCTTTAATTTATTTACCTTTTCAACATGGCTGATAATTCCAATAGCCATGTGTACAGCAATAAAGACTGAAAGAGATCATAGAGCTCGTTCTCTCATGAGACTAGGAAAACTCTTTGAAAACCAATCACAAATACCATAAAGCTTTGACAAGTGTCAGAAATGTATTCTTCACGTGTGGGTCCACAATGGCTGTGAGCTTAATCAGCGTTGGTGAGCAATTCCTTTTCGAAAGGCCCGACACGCTTGACACATGTTCGCGTTGCGGCGGGAAACTCTGCGAGAACTAATCACAATTACCATAAATCTTCGACAAGTTTCACAAATTTATTCTTCGCGCATGGAGCCCCACGCGTTGTGAGAATACTCAGGGTTATCCCGATCGGACGAGAATGGTGAACAATTCCCATTCGAAAGACCATACGTGTCCCTGGGTCATTCTCCAGCACGGTGGTTATCTGGTCTGTATCCATGTTAGGTGGCAAAGTCACACAGGGCGTTGCGCGCCTTGTCCACTTGAATGATGTTGTCAAACTCGGCGTAGCAGATCACATTGACGGTGGTCGCCAGGGCTCGTGCAAAGTGGATTTCCAACCGTAAATTGCCTTGCTTGGCCAGGGCCAGCTGATGGTCGTTCTCTAAGGTGGGGTCAGATCGAAACAGAACAACGTGTATCCGTTCGCGTAGTGCTCCCGACTGATGAAATTCCCTTCGTCCTGGTTGATTTGACCGGTGGCTGTAAGCAGGCTCTGATAGGCTCGAATGAAATTCCTCCGCCCAAAGTTCGGTGTTAAGGCCGTGGCTGGCACCTGTTGTCCATCCACATGCAGGGCCACAAAATTGATGCCGAAATGTTTCAAGTCAAACGGATTTTCTGGGTAGGCTCCGCTGAAACTGGTATTTTCCACACAGGCCAGGATCAATCGCTTGGGTAGTTCCCCCAGGAACAGGTTTTCTTTGTTGGCGCTCATATTTCCAGCAGACACAGAGAACACTTTGGTTTGCACACGTCGGATAGGGTACAGGGCTGGTTTTGTTTCCAAGGCTTTCATGTGTCCCAATTGAACGGCTGGATTCGGTTTCACTTTTCGGACATACAGGACTGCGTCTTCGATGACAATCTTATAGTCAGCTGCATGCCCGTCTACGTTAGTGGCCATCAAGGCGAAGGTCGGAGGCGCCCGTATCAGTCGGATTTTGATGGGGATCTTGTTCAAGAGGTACCGGTCTTGCATGAACATGGCTGCGTGTAGTCGACCCATGAGATCCACCGAGGCGCCGTTCGCAGTGAAAGCCTTCCGTTTGATATATCCTTCATTGTCCACCGTGTCCATGTGCTCGGCTGTGTCCTGGTAGAATAAAGCGGCTGTCAGCTCAGATTTTTTAGCCTCTCGTCCATACGACAACAGCGTCTCGATGTAGGCTCGATAGGGGTACGTGTTGGTCGAGTCACTGATGAGTTTGTCGCTGAGAAAAATATCCACCTGTTGGAACATCGAGTGCAGCCAGAGATTCGTCGGGCCCACCCGTTGCAGCTTGGATGATTCTGGAGCCATCCCCATTGACGACCTTGGCTTTCACATACAAGTACGTATGGGCTAAATCCACATAGGCCGTCTCCGCATTGCTGATGGTGAACTCGATGGACCCTGTTTCGTTGATGCTGGAGAGCGGGAGATGCTCCACCCATAATCCTTGTTCGGCACTGGTTTGTGTGGGCGGCACGGTCCACAAATCAAATTCACTGTTGGTGGAGGGGCAGGACTCGTGGATCAAGGACATGGTTAAGAAAAGATATCCTGGGTCTACGATGTGCGTCGTCGCTGGGTCGGTCGTCGACTGGTGTGTGGTCTCGGTGGTGCAGGTCTTTTATTCCCTACGGTGCGTTGTGCTTTGGCTCCCGCTTCTTTGGCCCGCCGTTTCAAGGCTTCTTTGGGTGCCGTACCCCCCAAGACATCACTGGCCACTTGCAGTCCACTGCGTACCGCTTGTTTGTCGATCGCTTTCACTCCACGCGTCACCAAGGGCAGAAACGTTTTGACGATGCTCCCGAGTATGTTTCCCAGCCCATGTCCTCGTTGCATGCGTGAACCACTAAAGACGGGAAGGCCACCCCTGGCCTGTTGGGCATAATAGTCCATATAGCTGCGTGCATCACACTCGTAAGGGACCTTCATTATACAAAGTGGGGAGCACGTGCTTGTCGAAAATGAAGTGTCAGCACCACTTTTCCTCGTTCGAATGCCACCGGTCGTCCCGTGTCATCTCTTATATCCACCGTGATCGTGTTGATGTCGCTTTGCCGTACGGGTAGGTAGAGCATGTGGGTGAAACTGTGGGTGACTTGTTCTCCATACGTCTTTTTAATGGGGCCCACCCGTAACAGAGGTGTGTTGATATCGCTCACGATGTGGTTGTCGACTACGTCCGAGTAGACGTAGAGTCCGTACATACCCGACTTCATATCCATCGGGGTCTGGCCATGGTCCTCGGATGGACCCGTGTAGGTCGCGTGAGCGAGACCCAGCATTTGCTGTAGGATAGGACTCAGTACGACACTCACGTTGGCAGTGAGGAGGATCTGTGCCTTGCCGTTGTGTGCGTTGTAATCGAAGTCCACGTGATTCTTGAAGGGAAAGGATTTGATGGGTTTCGAAACATTCGTGACCTCCCGTAGAGCCTTATAATGCAACAGTCTTGTCAGCCCCTGCATGAACTCCTTGGGGGTGTCGTCTTGGCCTTCGGGGAGGGTGAGTCGGGTGTTTTTGCCTTCGTAGGTCACCTCGTACCACACTTCATTGGCTCGCACGTTGTACCACGAGTAAGGGTATGGGATATCCACGAGGCCACATTCCCATCGTCCAGGTAAATGCAACGGTTGCGGTAACTGGGTGACGTACTTGGCCAAGGTGTTGTCAGGAAACACATCCAGCGAACTGTTACTGGGTAGGGTGAGGTAAAACATGGCGACTGAGCTGTCCTGCTGCTGCTGTTGGTTTTAATAAGTGTTCCAGGCTTTAGGCGGTTATGTCCGGCGTCGTGTTCGTCGCGGTGACTTGCTACGTGTCACGGCTCTGGAGATGTGGGGTGTCTTGATCAAGGGTGTTTTTTTAAAGGTCTGAAAAGAAGGTGCCCGTTGTGGTGGTGGTGTTTTGGGGGGTGACTCCGGTTCCCATTCGTCTTCCCAAGAAGGTAGTGGGCCACTCGGCGATTGCTGGGTCCGCTGCATAAAGGCCCAGCGCTGGGGATTCCCCACCAATTCCTGTGGTACATGCATGTCTTTCAAGCCTTGAGCGAAGACCTCCCATCCTCGAGGATCCGTGTGCGACCTGCGTTGACGCTTCATGTCATTCACTAAATCCGTCATGTGGGTACCGGGGGCCACCTGATTCTGTACCAGGAGTTCGCCTTTATCATTCCAACTAATGTTAGGATTCTGTTTCATCCGTTGTAATACCAGGCCAGCTTGTTTCTTGAACGATGCAGGTACACTCTTCAGGACTTCGTCTTCGACCCACTGTGGGGCTGTGGGTGGTACCCCTGGTAATGGCAGCTGTTGGAGCGGTGCTGAGGTCGGCGGTGTGTCACGTGGTGGTGGTGGTGCTGGGGTAGAGATGGTTTTGTATTGGTCCATGAACGTCATGTACCGTTGAAGCGTCTCATTGTATCGTTGTACTTTCTCACTGTCGCTTAACCCCGGACTCTGTAAGATCTGTTGCATCTCTCCATCGAGGGTGTTTATGGTCTTCACCGTAGGTGGGACAGGGTAGGGCGATTGGAGGTTTTGAAGGAACCGTGGTTCGACGAGGACCATTTTTTTCATGTGGTTCATTGTCGACCGAAGAGTCCACCCAATACTGCACCCAACACGGAAGCGGCCAACGGTGCTAAGATGGCCCCGAGAAAGCCGCCTTTCTGTAACACCTTTTTCTTTTGTGTTTGAGAAACTCGCTTCTGGACTAGGGTTCGGAGACCTGTCTTATGCTTGGCCAACTTGGTCTTCTGAGCCGGAGTCAGTGGTACGTTGCCTTTTAACAGGTTGTACCCGATCTCGCACAGACAGCGTACAAGGTCAGGGTCCGCACCGCGTACAATGGTTCGGACTAACTCGGGTGGGGCCGTCTTCAATACACGGAGCGTCGGAGCGTGCTTCCGTACTCGCGCAGACATCATGTACAACTAATGCTAGAACCCACAACTCTGCTCTTTTTATCTACTTCAGAGAACAGAGACAAAGTCAAGCATGCTGTGGTATTAATTCTTTTTATTATCCCCATCATCAAACACACACACCTCAGCTGGGGGCGCCACTGTGGGTGTGTTTACATTATTTTTGCATGTACACGTGGTGGGTCTCTCCGGGAAAGATGCCGGTCCGTAGTCGAAGGTGGTCGGGGGTGGCTTGCTTGAGGTCGAAGAGCATATACCCGTGCTGAGGGGTTGTGGCATCTTTAAAGGCTTCCAACACAAACGGTGTGCGGCCGGGATACATCTGTCTCGCCAGGTGCAGCAGTTGAGTGGTATCTCTCGGGTTTTTGAAGACCACCAGGTAGTGGGCATTTAAGCTGATGTTCCGATGTTCTTTGTTTTTACTGAACAGATTCTGCACATGTACATGTATGTAGATGATGCTGAGCCGTCGATGATGGCTGCCTTTGGTAAAGAGTTGGGTGACCCGCGCATCCGTCTCCGCCATGAGATCATCCAGAACCACCAAGGTGTCGGGTTCCAAATCGGCAATCCGTTAGGAAAAAGCAATTGCTTATAGGTAGGCATTTTTCTGGACCCGACCACGGCTGGGATAACTTTAGTATTCAGATCATAGACGTCGTCTATCCATCTACTAAGGATTCCCCTTTTGGATTTGAAAGAAAAATCCGAGAGCGGGAATTATTCTGGATGCTAGAACTTGGGTCAGTGTTTCCGTTTGGTTTAAAGGATAATGTCAGTGGGTTCGGCAATGCTACAAACCGCCGTTCAAATATATCCAACATTACCCAACTATTTAAACCCCATCAACGGAGACATCGCAGCCATGGTTGGCGAAAGTTTAATAGTTCGATGATTCATGGTCATATCACTTTAAATTACTTAGTGGGTTTAACTAACACCCCCAATAGTATACATAGAGGTAACGCATACAGAACTGTACGTAAGCTGAGAGCTTTAGATCAAATAGCCAGAGATATACAACAATCTGCGTCTTCAGGAAATATAATACCATCAAAAATCATTAAAGTATGTCAAGATATGGCGTATTTTCGGTTGTATCGTCCAGTGAACATAATCGAAACCTCTCAAGATCGGCTTTTCTTGAAACTCAACTACTTAGATAAAGGACTGGACATCATTAATTTACCTCGAATCTTGAATGATCCAGAGGGACGCAACGCTGTACCAAACTATTTTAAGTTCACAGAACCTCCTTGCATTTCATATAAGTACACTAAATCTATAGCCACCAAAATATTCAATTACTCCAATGCTGTCCAGGAGTTTGACTGGAACTTATATACGTCAGGAGGCTATAGTTGTGATTGTGAATCGTCGAACTTTATCTATACACCATGCAAACATATTGTGACTGGTGACATTGATGTGGTGAGTGATAAGGATCTGAAATTACTCCTGATGAAAGGACCTAAATATAGAGAGCCGAGAAGAATAAATCTGAAGGCCGACCAGAAGATAGTCCTGTCTGCATTGGAACAGTACGTTATTGATTGGTCTAAGCGAGAAAAGTTGAACCTACAGTACTCGCTGATTGGCTGGACCTCACCAAGAGCAAGGTCGTTGAAACAATCCGCCATATTGACAGAAGTACTCTTCCCCAAGCAAAACAAGTTCTGAGAAACCTCAATTCGCAAGAAGTTCTAGCAAATCTCCAGAGTAAATTCGTCATAGTCCCAGCAGACAAAGCTCCGAATAATATAATATTCATATGTAAATATTACTATTACCAGGTGCTGGTTAAAGAATTGAGTGTAGACATATCTTCATCAAATACGTCTACTTACTCCCAAACTGCATTTACTCTGGAAGATTTATTTAACAATGCAAAAGTTTCTCAGGGAAGAAATTGTTGTCTTCCAACCAATCATAGCGACACACCAAAAATATACTGGACTCCCAAAATGCATAAATCACCATACAAAGCTAGATTCATAGCTGGTTCTAGAAGCTGCACCACCAAGCTTCTTTCAACCCTATTGACGAGGGCCCTTCAGGAGGTAAGCATTTTGGGAAAGGTATTACACCACTATTTCTAAAAACTCTGGCGTTGAATGTATGTGGATATTGAAAAACTCAAAATGTCTTACGGAAGAACTTGATGCTAAAGGTCACATGCCGTACAGACATGTATCCACATGGGATTTCTCGACTCTCTATACTACAATCCCTCATCAGGACCTTATTGACCGTCTAAGTTCATTAATAGTATCTGTGTTCAAGAAAACTGATCGTAGATATATTAATGTCGGAAGCCACAAAGCATTCTTTAGCTCTACTACATACAGGAGATATCATTCATGGGATGTTTCTTTGTTTATAGAGTTGCTTGAATTTCTCATTAAAAATATCTATGTGTGAAATTTGGCGGCACAATATATCAGCAGCAGGTATTCCAATGGAGTACTAATTGTGCACCCCTGTTGGCTCCGACCTGTATCTGTTCTTTTATGAATATGACTATATGCAGGCGCTTTTAAAAAACCGATCCATTCAAAGCCCGTTCCTTCTCATTCACTAAACGCTATATAGACGATCTTCTCGCCGTGGATAATCGCTATATTAATGACGCAGTGAAGGATATATATCCACCTTCACTGGATTTGAAGGAAACTACAGTTAGCCCTACAGGCACATCTTATTCAGATCTCTATCTCTATAAAAATGAAGCGGGCATTCTCTCTCGTCGACTTTATGACAAAAGAGATGATTACAATTTCGACATCGTAAACTATCCCTTTCTGGATAGTAATATTCCAGTGGGACCTGCATATGGCGTATACATATCTCGCTTAGTAGCATTTGCTAGATCCTGTGTTAAATGTGACGATTTTAATCAACGTCCCAAAACATTGTTGCAGAAACTTATAAAACAGGGCTATTCCACCAAGCGCTCCACTCAAAGTTTCTCAAATTTGGCGATGCATATCGCATGCTGATAGCAAAATACAAACGTAGCGTGCAAGATCTATGGCGCCACGTTTCGTAACTTGTGTCTAATTCCGCTTAACCCGGGGCTAGGGGCCGTATGAACCCATGTACTTCAAGATCCTCATGGTACTCATATGAACAGTCACAATCAAAGCGACTGAGATACATCATTCTTTAGATGACGACTTTACAACGAATATTATGGATTAAGAATACTGATCAGCGATACGGATTTGATATTTTTGGAAACATCATGATGTCTTGCCGGCATCATTGAAAACTGTTGACCGCTTCTCTCTTGCAGGAAACAAGCCTATGTTTATGTATACTATGATTGTCTTTTTGAATTTGGTGCTAATACTGTTATATGGAATATGGAATAGGTCTTTGGATTATGGACGCGATATTCTCTAATGGACGACGGCTGGATTATGAATGACGGACTAGACGCTTGTAATTCCACGAACGTGATGTGGGGCATTGCTGCATACGCTGCCTGCCATTCTCCGTTACACCACACGACTCGGGCAATGGGTGGGGTGATCATGCTGTCGGCGTGTTGAAGGAGCTTCCTGACAAAGTGCGTTTTGCCGGAGCCCGTCGGTCCTGCGATGACGCAAGTGAAGGGATGCTGCCACCGAGGGTCCATGATTCGAGCTGTATGCGCTGTCGTGGTAACCGCTCTTGTAAATTTGGTACGAGTGAACTGGAGTGGTGGTGGTGGGTACAACGTCGGTCGTCGTTGTCCATTTCAGTGAGGGATGAAATCCGGTGGGTTTTCAGACGTAGTGGGTATACTTGGTGTAGGTGTGGAGCTTGGTGTGGAGCTCGACGTGGCTTGTACACGGGGTGTGGTGGTGACTGGGCTCGATACGGGGTTGACTGGTGCTATCTGTAGACCGGTTTCACTGGTGGCTGGTGTTCTCAGTTGGTTAAGTAACGTGCTGACATAGGCTACGTCGTAAAACACACCTCCGTACAACACACTCAGCAGGGTTAGCAGTATCACCACAAAGCCCACTTGCGCTTTGCGCGTTTTGGGAGACGCGCTGTGTTCAGAGGCAGCTGCTGTTTGTCCATAGCACTGTGGTCGAACGTGGAATGAAGGATGACGGCAGTGGTGTCTGGCTTTATAGTCGTTTCACCTGGTTGGCAGCGACCCAGGAATTGAAGGAACTGGGCCAGCCTTGCCATTTGACGAAATGAAACAGTTTGCCACGTCGACGTTCCGTTTTCAAAATCTGCTCCACCGTGTAGTAGTCTTGCTGTGTTTTCACGACAGGCTGTAATTCCGTCTCGTAAAACGTCCCTAGCAACGGTTCCCCTTGAAGATCTTCCAGTTCATAGACTCGCTGCTGTCGGGGTAGGCGCCGTTTAATCAGGAAGTGCTCATCGCTCCAGTTGGGCAAGTAACTTTTCTCAAATTGACCTTTGACTTTACTGATCCGTACAGGGTCCCCGACCTTGTACACCTCCTTCGTCGTTCGCTGCGATTGCCTGGGGTACAAGACACGCCGGACTTGGGCTTCATTGCGTTGGGTCACGGTAATGGGGCTCTCTCTATACTCCGGTGATAGGCTCGATTGTAACCACTCACAAGTTTCGGGAGAACATCGATGTACCGCCTTGTATTCTTATAGGTGAAATATTTATACATGCGGCCTTTGAATGTCCTGTTGAACCTTTCTACCACGGAAGCCTTGGTCTCGTTGTACGTATGGAAGAAAAACACCTTCTGGGCTTTCAGAAACTGTTGGAACGGTCTGTTGAGGAATTCCGTGCCTTCGTCGGTTTGCAAATAGAAAGGTTTGCGCCCGGCCGTGAAGATGTCTTTGAACGCCGCTATGAGATTCGCCCCCGTTTTCGTCCGGATGGGTACCACCCACGCATACTTCGATAGGATATCGATGCACGTCAAGATATACCGATTCCCGTCGTTGTGTTTGGCAAAGGCGCTCATATCGACCAAATCCGCGGTTTATACTTGGTGTAAGAACGCACAAGACAAAGCCTACAATAGCCTGTCTGAGCTCAACAATGCGTCTAGACGTGACTCTTTTCAGCTGCACAAAAGCCTCAACAAAAGCCCCAACAATGCGTTCTTACACCAAGTATCGACCAAATCCGCTTGCCACTGGGCATCTATTCCTCCCACGATGACCCGGTTCCGTAGAAAATGGCGACGGACAGATCGATGTAAGGTATAGGTGTCTTGTTTTCTTAACCAATCTCGGACTTGGGCACGTTGTATCCCCTGAGGTTTGGCCGCTCGATAGAGAGCCGACAATGCACTATAGGCCGCCGGACTGTCGGGATTGTAGTATAAGTTACCCAACACCTTCTCCCAGCGCTTCATGGTGACAAATGATGATGCACCCTGGCTCTATCGTTTATTTATAACGGGTATATTTTGGGCCGGAGTTTCTTGCTGATTTTCTTCGTTGGCTTCCACAGTGTCCATGGTAAATGACCAGTCCAACTCGTCTGATGACCGCTTGATAAGCACTTGATCCACATCTACCACGGCATCTTCCAATGCAGACCATAGATCAGGGCGAAGGATAAAATGCACTGTACCCCCATCTAGCCGAGCCTAGACGTAGCTCTACGGGTGTAGTCCGTGATACGTACTATTCTGATGGGTTAGTCCAAAAAAGTGAGCAACAGCAACAACAACAACAAAGATTACAGCGCCGGTGGCGCTCCTGGATCCCCTGGAAAATCTTCTCCACGCCTCATGGTATAGCTCTGATGAGGCAGGCTCAGGCTGGTGAGGCTCAAGCAAGTAGCTCCTCTCGTCAGATAGGCTCAGGCTGGTCAGCCATGCTGGTCAGGTAGCTCCGATCGGCAGGGCAATGAATGCAGCAATGCCCTAAACATTCCCATTTTTATATACCTACATAGAAGTACCCGGATGTAGGCGCGGGCGTAGGCGAAAGCATCCTAGTACCCGGATGTCGGCGCAGACGTGAGCGAAATTCTAGTACCCGTCCATTGGTTCTTTTATCGATCGCTCATTGGCTCTTTTTCTCGACCGCTGATTGGTCCAAATGGAACTGCCCATCCTTCCCAGGTTAATTTACAATCTCCTTTTTGGGTTCAAGCTCTGTATATCGATGCCGCAACATTGTTACCGAACCTTGCCGAAAGGGAGACCTTGGACCTTTTGACCTGGATGTGACCTTTGACCTTCTTGCAATTCTGGGAGCCAGGTGTTCGGCACGTGAACTCACTCACGCAGACACCAGACCAGGTGTTCACCGCAACATTGTAGCGAACGTGCAACATTGTTGCAATTCCGGAGCCAGGTTTTCGGCACGTGACAACCTCAAGCAGACGACAGCGAAATTCTGGCGGGAAAAATCCCACAGACAGGTCAGTACATGTCCTATCATGTTCAAAAATGACCATCCCCATACCCCATACAGGCCTGTATATTGTATAAATACGAACATGTCACGGAGATCACCGAAGATGTCACGGACCTCACCGAAAACACACGGACGTCACCGAAAAGACACGGCGATGAACGACATTGTGGAAAAACCCCACAGACAGGTCAGTACATATCATATCATGTTCACAGGTCACGCTCCATTCAACCAGACCGGAAGTGACGTCAAACGGGACTGGTGGCACCCCCTGGCGGAAAAAAGGGAACCAAGAGTTACCTCCCTGGAAAACGAGGCTTTAAATCCTTGCTACCTACTACTGACGTTGTTACAATGGGACCAGGATATTGGAAATGTAATGTGTCCAATTTATCTGATCCCGATGTTAGAAGTAATGTTGAGGAAGTGTACAAAGCTATTTTTGATAATGATGTAATGCAGTTGTCCGATAAATGGGACTGTTTCAAGTTAAAGGTCAAACATGTAATTAGAAGTATATCGTGCCAAAAAGCAAAGTTGAAGAGGCAAAAGTTACATGACTTACAGTTAGAATTACAGGTATTGCAATCAAATCCTGTCATCAATAAAGAGAAAATCAATGCTTTGAAATCGTCCATTAATGCTATTCAGGAAGAGAATTTATGGGGCGCAAAGATAAGATCAAAAGCTGTAAATTTAGAACAATCTGAGAAGCCGACTAGGTATTTCTTGCGGAAAGAGAAATATCGGGGTAAAAAGAAACTCATAAAATGTTTGTCTTGTCGGCATAATGCTACCAATGTTCATAATGATCAAGGTTCGATATCCGAATGTATTAAATGTTTTTTATGAAGAATTATATACGGCAGAAGAAACTGACAAAGATATGCAGCAAGAATTTTTAGAGAAATTACCTTGACTAACTGAAGAGCTTAGTGAGTGTTGTGAAGGGGAATTAACCGTTGACGAATGCTATGAGGCTCTGAAAGGCATGCCGCATTATAAGTCCCCAGGTGAGGATGGATTACCTGCGGAATTTTATCTTCAGTTTTGGTACCTTATTGGAGAAACCTTTGTAAATGTTGTTAATAACTGTTTTAATGAATCAGCTGTGTGTCCCTCTCAACGTAGTGGACTTATTACCTTATTATGTAAAGATCCTGCGAATGCTGACTATATTAAGAATTGGAGGCCCATAAGTTTACTAAACGTCGATTACAAAATTGTTTCCAAGTCCTTATGTAATAGACTTAAAAATGTAGTTGATCAAATTGTATTACAAGACCAAACATGTGGAATTCCAGGTCGTAACATTTTTGATAATTTGCATTTATTGCGCAAGACGTACGATTATGTATCTCAGAATGATTTGAATGCCTACTTTATCAATTTGGATCAAGAGAAGGCCTTTGATCGTGTTGATTGGGAATTTATGTTTGAATGTTTGAAAAAATATGGATTTGGCCGAGAATTTTGTAAGTGGGTCAGTATGTTATATTGTGGAATATCTAGTAAAGTTATTGTAAATGGTTATTTAACTGAATCATTCGAGTTATCAAGAGAGGTGAGACAAGGCTGTGCGATCTCGCCATTATCGTACGTGATGACTCTGGAGCTATTTGTTGCTGCAGTTAGAGCTTGTAAAGGTATTAAAGGCATAAAACTGCCAGGATGCTCTAAGGAAGCAAAAGTTTCTGCCTTTCCTGATGACACCACTGTCATTGCATCTGACGAAGAGTCGATTAATGGGTTAGTTAAATTGTCTAAGCGATACGAGAAAGCATCTGGTGCTAAATTGAGCTTTGTAAAAAGTACTGTGTTGCCTGTTGGGAAAAGTGAGAAAAGTGATCTCCCCTCGATAGACCTAACTGTAGTGGAGTCCGCAAAAATATGTGGAGTTTATTTTGGAAAGAATTGTGATGAACTAAATACTCAGCATAGGCTTACCAAACTTGAAAAAGTTCTAGATTTTTCCATGTATAGAGATTTTACGCTGTGTGGAAGAGCGGTGTTTGTCAACTGTGTAGCTTTGGCGGGTATTTGGTTCATGTTACAGTCGACGACTGTATCAAATAAGTTTATTAATAAATGTACTCAGTTAACGTTCAAGTTTATTTGGAATTGTAAACCAGAAAGTATTCGTCGAAATGTTATTTATAATAATTACCTGGAAGGAGGTTTAAACCTACAGTGTGTAATGGCAAAGCTAAAAACGTTTACTGTGATGCACGTGTTGAAGCTTATTTCTGGGACGAATGCAGATTGGACGAAATTTGCCGTGTATTGGCTGAGATTTTCACTGCGAAAAGAATGTCCAGAATTTGCATCCAATAATTTTCCCCACTCAGAAAAAATGTCACCTTTTTATAAGTTTGTTATATCTGCATGGAAGGAATATATTGTTTTGTCGCAATCTGGCCATATGTTTCGTTCCAGCAAATCTGTATATCGTTTGTTTTTGCAATCAATTGTTGTTAAACCTCGAATAGTTAATAGTGTAGTGAGAATAGGTTTTCTCACTTGTCAGTATTAGACTTAAACGAACATTATGTCAGTGATGCAGGGGAGACAAGTGCTTTAATAGTATTACAAGAGTTGCCTCCCCTTTCTCACCTGGTAGAGGGCGCTGATTGCCCTCTAGCCAATGAGAGTAACTCGCGGGCTTGCAAAAGAAGCCAGGGAAGACAACAGACCTTGGACTGACAAGACGTACAGACTGCTTCTCTCGGGGTTTTAACCGGCAGGTTAGCCTGTCCACTATACTGGCTAATATCTATGTAGCTGAAATTACTACAATTGGTGATCAGAAGTGAAAGTATCAAGCGTAGAAATGTGGTTATTTTTAGGCAAATTTACGTCTTGATGGCGATCCGAGTGCAGTGTAGAGATCGGCGGCCATTTTGAAGTTTTTGAAAATTTTGGTGAGAAAATCAGATTCCCGTGTCCTGACAATTTTGTTGACTGTTATTTACGATTGGGTCGATATAAACTGAGAGTGTGTTACTTTATAGAAGGGGTTCTGTGAAAAATTTGAGCTTCCAGCGAAGTTCTGGAATATTTTTTTTCTCTCGTCGGCATGGTCACGTTTTTTCGCGATGGCGGATTTTCCAAATGAAATTGATTTGGCTTTCATTGGTTGTGAACTAAAGATTACACAGCAATAGTTCTGAAGCTCTGTGCAATAAATGGAGTGGTTTGACAATGATTGTTCCGTGAATTGAGCCGAAAACAGTCTGTGTGTTGTGACGAAAATTGGACCCTTGATAGTCTTCTCTTTCGTCAGATCGATTTTATTTGCCATATTTTTCTTGGCACTGCTTGGTACAATTTATCGCGAGTGAAGCGGGGTTATTTTGAACTACCCCAGTTTACAATTTGGTTTGAGTTCGCGTTCCTTTTGAAAATTTTGCGAGTTTACTGACACGTCGTTGTTGTTCATTTGGAACAACAACAACAACGACAGTAACTTGAAGGGTAACATTCGGGAATAAAAAGGAATAGGATTGTAATTGTTTAGGTTGGTTAGACGGCCAGTATAGCGGGCAAACTTGCCTGCTGGTTGCCTTCAGTATTGCACCTTAGACTTAGCTAGAGTTTAGTATGATTTGGTGAATTTTGATGTATTGATTTTTCAGAGATAGTATTTGGTAGGGAAAATCAGGATTAGCAGTTGGGATAAAGGTTTTGACAGGTGCAATATTTAAATGGTTTATACGTTATTGTTTGTGTTGTCATGTTTTATGTGTACCGGTACTGTCTGTGTGTCCATTCGTGTATTTGTGTGTTTTGTTTATAGTCCTGTCTCATCATCATTATATTTTTCTTGTGTTTAGTGGGTGGCTTGGTAATGTTGGGGTTTTTGGATTAGATTTTGTGCATGGGATGAAGTTTTTATGACTGAACGCGGGCGGACTGATTAGTCATTTTCTTTTTGGTCTGGTGAGTGAATTTGGGATACAGGGTCATGTACTGCATGACCTTGTGATGTGGATTCATCAGTCGTGCTGTTGACAAATTCTGGTTCAGTTGCAAGATTGGAATTTGCATCATTGATTTTTTTTCTTTGTGATCTGAATTTGTCATTCTTGCTGTGCCACTGGTGAAGTTTTGCGCGGTTGTCTTATCGAGACTTGTTCGTGGGAGTCTATAGCACTGTCAATTTCTGTTGGCCATTTTTCACTGGTGTGGTCGACTTAAAATGTACAGCAATAGTTTGACTTTGTATTATCGGTCAAACTACGTTGACTTTTCCGGTGGTCAGTTTTTGTGAATTTGATTGGGACATTCACTGAAAATCTATGACCTAAGGCTAGAGTTCAATTTAGTAATTTTTGGAATTCGCCCAATTTCATTGTCAAGTTCACCTGGCTATTGCCTGGTAGCTATTGCGCGAGGAATTAGCTGGTGCTTACGGTGAATGTGGGGGATTTTCTCTCATTTGATTGAAATTCTTGCTAGCAATGGCATAGAACATTCAAATTGATGTTTCAATAGATTTGCTAATATATTGGTACCTTGTTTATTTTGGTCAAAATTTATTCTCAAGCTTGGCTACTAACTCCGTGGCTTTTCGCGAGGTGCTACATGTAGCTGAATGCTACCTGTGAGTTTACATAGTGAATACATAAATTGCTGGTGTTCATTCTGATTTGGTGAGTTACACTGTAAAAATTGAATTGACCTCATATTCTGTGGTGTTCAATATACACTGTAAACCTTGATGGTGTACTCAATGGCGACTTACACTGTATTAGGGTGAGTGGTCAGTGTTGCTGAAATACACTCAGGATTTTTTGAATAATAAATTTTGAGTTTAAATAGTCAATATTTTGGTGGTGGGGTGTTAACAAACTTGTACCGTATTTAATCAGATTTTGATCTGGTGGATGTGGTTGATTGATGTTTATTACAACACAAACTCTGATTGTATTTTGAGATTTGAGTGTTGACATATCAACACTGCACTCAATTTGATTGTGGTCTGGTGGTGTTAAGTGACACCATCTGATTTTGATTGAGAGTTTAGTGTTTATTCAAACACATTCTTGGGTTTACTTTGAAAAAAAAAATTATTAAAATTTTCTTTTTTCTTTTGAGTGTTGACATATCGGCACTACACTCAATTACATTGTGGTCTGGTGGTGTCAAGTGACACCATCTGATTTTGGTTGAGTGATTAGTGTTTATTAAAACACACACATTTAGTTGAAAAAACACTGCCCCCGATTTTGGAAGAGCATTTATTAAATACGCAACCATAATTTAGTTGATTTGGAAATGCCAACTTGGTGAAGTTTGATTTTTTGGGGGAAATAGACTTTGATTGCTGATAACTCCGTCTCATTTGGTGTTGATTGACACCATTTGATGATTGTTTGGTATTCAACACACATGCTATTGAGCCATTAGGCACTAACTGGGCTACTAGCGACAGCGATTATTTTGTATTTTATTTGGCTTGGTTTGTTTCTAGTTTTCACAGGGAAGTTGCAACAACGCGATGACTGCGGTAACGCGTGATGCACTTGTTTTGAAGGTCTTGTTCTTTTTCATTTTTCCTGATGGGTTTGAGTTGAATAAGCACACTAGAACGCATTGACTGCGGTAATGTGTGTGCATTCAGCTCATAAGTGCTTCATTTTTTCATTTGTTTCAGTGAGTTTCTGGAGTGGAAACTCACTGAGTGTGAGTAGTTGACGCAACTACTTATTTCTGTCATATACAGAAAACGGAATTTATTGTTCAAGTTGGTTAACAAGTAAATTTTGAGCTGCGTATTTTGTTTTTCCTGCAGCTTGGTTGCAATTTATTGTAGCTAGATTTGTACCATTGGTATTTTGACAAATCAAGTAAGGCAGGTAAATTTATTTCATGGCAGCCATTTTGGAAGTGAGTATTGAATACATTCATTTGCATATTTGTGGAGTCTCGCAATTCACACCATGACAGAACTGGTACCAGTAGACGTATCGACGGCACAAGTCCAGGAGAATTCTTCGATGGAGAATTCTCTTATTAGTGAAGTAGATGTTTCCATTTGTCCTGAGTATGTTTCAGAATTAATTGAAAAACATGTAGGGGAATTGCGAACTGAGATGAAAAATCACATACAAAATTTGAGAGGGGAAAGGGAATCTGTTGTTCAAAGTCTCTCTCAGACCTTGACCGAATGTGTTATCAAAATCGGTCAGCTGGTATCTAACCAGGAGAAGTGGGAAACAGTGGGGGAACAACTTAGAATGATAATGACCATGATGCAAGGCCAGGGGATAGAGGGGTGGGGGCTGATGCTAGTTCAGTGCAGACTGGTGGCGGTACGGTTAGGCTGTTAACGGGTAATGTTGAGCAGGAAAATTTGTCTGTGGTCAATGTTGTGCAAACGCCGGGGTTGGAGGGTGGGGAATGTAATTCTGGTGAGGGTACCAAGCATGCGCATTATACGGATGCAGGGGTGGTGAAAGCCTGTGAGGGGTCAGGGCATCATCAGAGGGTGGAACACCCTTCTATGCCCATCTCTGACCCTTTCGTCCCTTCACATATTAAGGTTGGGGAAGCGCACAAGGGTTGCCATTCCTCTCCACTTATTGCACATGGTCAGGAGGACAAGGGAGATGATTTGATTAGGTCAAATGTTTCGCGGCCTATCCGGCCACATAAAGCGAGTTTGAGATCACGTCGACTTCTCCGTGGTCCTCCACCAGTACGCTGGCGTAGCCGTAGCCCTTTAACATCACGTGGTCGTAGCCCCTCGGCATCACCTTTTACACGTAGTAGCAGCCGTCCACTTCCGAAAACATTAGTTTTTTCCGGCGATGCCAAAGGTTGGTCGCCGTTTAAAATTAAATTTGAATTAGAAGCTCAAGATCGGAAGTGGAGCAAGGCAAAATCTCTAAAGCGTTTGACTGAGTGCATGCATGGCAAGGCCATCGAGTATTACTCTTTCCTACCGAAAGCAGTTTGTAATTCTTTTGATGAGCTGTTTGAAGCCTTAGACAAACGGTATGGCGATCTCGAGCCTCCTCAAGCAATCCGACATCGGTTGCAGGTGGAGGAGCGAGGGGCCGATGACACTTTGGTTGATTTTGCGTATAGGTGTGTTCATTTAGCTGTGAAGGGTTATCCGGGGGCGCCACGTGAGTTAGTCGAATCAATAGCCGTGGAGCAATTTTTCAAAGGTTGTCATGAACCACAGGCTGTAGTTTTGTTTGCTATGGAGAAAGACCCCAAAACTATTCAGGAGGCGTTGACATGTGTGAACGCCTCACTATATAATCACCAAGTATTGAATGTAGCAGGGATCCGTCTAGTTTCCACGGAAATCGAGTCTGTGGGAGGGGAATTTTACGGGAGGGTCGAGGTGAATCTCCATTGAGACTTGTTAATTCTCCCGAGCTACCGGTAGCCAGTGAAGCCCCTATTAACAGAGTTACCTGTTACTCGTGTGGGAAAAATGGGCATAAGAGCTTCCGATGTCCCCAAGTACGATGCCATCTTTGTCGCAAATTAGGGCACATAAGTCGAAGTTGCCCCGTTCGCACTAATCTTGATGGGTTGGTTACCACGGGAGGACCTGGCTCGTCGGGTGGTGCCTGGTCGACTGCTGCCGTTAGAGGCATTACCGTGTCTGGTGCTCGGGAGGGGGCAATGGTAGTTCCGGTCAGGGTCGGGTCAGTTCCAGTGAGAGCTATAGTGGATACTGCTTCTCAGGTTAGTCATGAGTCCGGACTTATTTGAAAAGTTAGGGCTTGCAGCGCTGTCATCTACTCCCATTAAGCTAACTGGTGCATTTCAGGGTACGGCCAGTATGGGAATGTTGGTTCGACAGGTTCCCCTTTCTGTTGCAGGGTTTAATTGCTTTGGAGACATGATTGTAGCTCCGGTGGTTCAGGATTTGTTACTGGGTTCGGACTTCCTGTCAGCTTACGACTGTGTTGTTGATTTTAGGAAGAAGGCCCTGGTCATTGGGAACATGGGGGTTCCTGCAGTGAACTGCTGATGCATGCTGACCGGTTTGGACAGTGCCTTAGCTTAGTTCTGTTTTAGCATTGGTAATGTTAGGGGGCAATGCAGATTGACAGTGGGCATTGGCATGTGGTGCCATCTAGCACACTGTTTTGAGTTGATTTTGGTGTTGGTGATGTCTTTCTTATTTTGATGTAGGTGATGTGGTATTTTGGTTTGATGTTGTGTAGGTTGTTTTTAGTTTTTTGGGGAAAGATAAAAAAATGATAAAATGTATGACAAAAAATCTGTGATATGTGTGGATGTTGAATAATGATGTGGTGTGTTGGATAATGGTGTGTTGGTGGATTTGCGATGTGTGGGCCTATATTTTAGAATGATTATTTTTGGCAGATTGAGTGTTCAGTGGAGTGTTGTGTGTGTACCTATTTTAGAACAGTTGGTGTGTTGGGAGAACATGTGATGTGTGTTGGAAAAATGTGCAGTGTGTGTTGCGTGGTGGTGTGATGGAGATATGTTCAACTTTTTAGGGGGTTAGGAGAAAGGCTCGAGTGAAAGTGGAGTGGATGGGGTTGTGGAATGGTGGGTTGGGTTAAATTTTATCTTTGGGTTCAGCCCTCACGGTTGGCACATCATTCGGCAATGGTTAAATGGTGTTAAATGTAAGTAACTTGGATGCTACATGAGTTTTTGCCGAAGAGAGTGCGAATTGTGAGGGATGATTTAACAAGGGGAGAGAATGACGGGGCAATCCATGTTGGAGACACAGGGCCAGGGGAGTTTGTGGCCACAACTCTGCTTGTGTCTTCTCTATGGAAGCCCCAGTGAGATATGTGCTGGTGTTTGTCATCCCGGTCTAAATTTAATGAATCAGAGTCTGAAATAAAAGTCAGACATCGGACAAGCCTTGACCTTGTTTGGCTAAATGCTCGCTGTGAAGCATTATGTCTGATCAAATTCGGGGATTATTTTGGATATGTTTATTCAGACCCTGGCTAATTGATCATTGGCAATGCGGTAACATTAGCAACGCAGTGCACTTCTGTTCAATGGATTCCGATATTCCTTCTGGTCCTGCAGCTTCATTCACATGTTGAGTTGATGTGTTAACGACACCTTGTGCACGGGTGTTTCACATGCGTTGATTCGTCATGTGTGTGTCTCTGTTGATGCATACAGAGGATACTGGTTTCCTGAAGCCTTGAGCTATATGAGTAGTCCCACAATGTATGGAGGACTGACAGGTAGTTACTGTTTTAGTCAGACTATGTTCGCTAGCCAGTCAATCAACTATTGAGAGACTGAGTGTCTTGCAGTTATTGCCTAAGTCAGACTATTCTTGATGGGATATCTGATATAGCCAGTCCCTCTAGTTAGGGGAGTCTGGCAGTTATTTCTTAGTCAGCCTGATTATAGCCAGTCTTTCAATTTAATAGGGACTGATAGGTTTTCAAACTGAGCAAGCTCTCATCGAGTGCTGACAGTCTGATAGTTATTGCCATTAGTCAAAACTTGATAGACTGTCTGATATATTCAGTCCCTCAATGTACGAGAGTCTGGCAAGTATTTCCTTAGTCAGTCTGTTTCTTGACAGGCTGTATAGTGTAGCCAGTTTCTCAATTTAAGAGGGACTGACAGATTAGAAAATGCCAGGTGCATTTTGTCAAACTTATTCTCGGACTGTCTGATATAGTTGGTCCCTCAATTTAGGAGAGTCTGGCCATTATTTCAGTAGTCAGTCTGTTTCTTGACAGGCTGTATAGTGTAGCCAGTCTCTCAATTTAAGAGGGGCTGACACATTATAAATTCAGTGAGCCCTTAATTTATGAGGGGAAGGGGAGGTTGGGGGGAAGGTAGATCCCAGAGTGAGCCGGACTGTTACCAAAAGTGGGCCACTTCGCTCCAGCTCCTTTGGATCACCTTGGGGGAAATTAGAGGTCTGCTGAAAAATCGACCTGAGGGTTGGGGTTAGAGATCTGGGGTTGGGTATTTTATTGTCGGACTAATTTTACGTAGATTGTTCTTAGGTTATGTCCGGTTTTTAGCCCAGTTCAAAGTAGAGAAAGCCTTAGGTACAGTTCCGTACTTTTATGGTATGTTTTTTATCATTGGGAATACTTTGCTGGAGTTTTAGACTCTGTCAGTCGCTGGTATGCCCTTCCCCAAAAAGAAAAGGGAGAAGGGTGTAGTGAGAATAGGTGTTAATATTATGGATTAAGAATACTGATCAGCGATACGGATTTGATATTTTTGGAACATCAACATGTCTTGCCGGCATCATTGAAAACTGTTGACCGCTTCTCTCTTGCAGGAAACAAGCCTAGGTTTATGTATACTATGATTGTCCTTTTGAATTTGGTGCTAATACTGTTATGTGGAAAATGGAATAGGTCTTTGGATTATGGATTATGGACGCGGATATTCTCTAATGGACGACGGCTGGATTATGAATGACGGACTAGACGCTTGTAATTCTCACTTGTCAGTATTAGACTTAAACGATCATTATGTCAGTGATGCAGGGGAGACAAGTGCTTTAATATTATTACAAGAGTTGTCTCCCCTTTCTCACCTGGTAGAGGGCGCTGATTGCTCTCTAGCCAATGAGAGTAACTCGCGGGCTTGCAAAAGAAGCCAGGGAAGACAACAGACCTTGGACTGACAAGACGTACAGACTGCTTCTCTCGGGATTTTAACCGGCAGGTAAGCCTGTCCACTATACTGGCTAATATCTATGTAGCTGAAATTACTACAATAGGTTACCTCAGTTGCCCTGGAAAACTATTTGGGGAAATGTTTTTCTTACTTTTGTAGACCACAATTTGGTAAACTTTTCTTTTAAACTTGTTCATCACATTCTTCCCGTTAGGGAAACACTTTATAACAGGAATATTAATTATACTACTGTGTGCGTGTTTTGCAACATGACAGAAACTCGCGAGCACCTGTTTGTCAATTGTCGTATGACACAGAGTGTTCTTACAATGTTTAAATCAACCCTTCAGTCATAGTGTAACTTTTTTCCTGATTTATCTGACAATCATCTGTTGTACAAACTTTTCAATGTCAATTTATCAAAAGAACAGCATGATGTTCTTATTTATCTTATTAACTTAATTCTGTTTTCTGTTTGGTGTTCTCAAAATGAGAAAATTTTCAATAACAGGCCTGTATCTAAGTCTAGTATTGTACAAAGTATTAATGCCCGGTTAAGGCAAAGAATTTATGCAGATCACTTTTGGATGAGTGAGCGGACCTTTAAGAAATGTTGGTGCGTGAATAATGTCTTTGCTAACATTTCTAATACTAAATTACATTAACTCTTGCGAATAATAGACAGTCAAATCCATATCTGTGATACTTCTTTTAACCCGGATTGTATTGTATATATCTATTTGTGAATAAATTATTTTCATTTCAGGAGAAAAAAAACACATAGATATTGCGCATTAGTTGGTTTCAGTTGATACATGATTCAACTGGTGTTACAGCACAATCCTTTAATTTATTTTACCTTTTCAACATGGCTGATAATTCCAATAGCCATGTGTACAGCAATAAAGACTGAAAGAGATCATAGAGCTCGTTCTCTCATGAATGCAGATATTTAAATAACTTGACTAAATTAACTGTACAATTGAATCAACACCCTTAAACCTAAAGCGTTGCAAAACTCATTTAGGGTACCAACAGTGAGTACACTTGGAAGAGCCGGTACTACTGACACATTTAAAGAGTTAATGCAACATCTAAGGGGTATGTTCCAACATGTTATTTTTAAGCGACAATTTGACACAAGTGGTTCCGTGGTGTAGTGGTTATCATGTCTGCTTAACACGCAGAAGGTCGTGAGTTCGATCCTCGCCGGAACCTGAAGTAATAATTTTCAAATCTCTGAAAACTAATCACAAATACCATCAAGTTTCACAAATTTATTATTCACGCATGGAGCGACGATGTCATATATCGTGTTATCAGATAAATCTGAATGGAGCCACGATGTCATATATCATATTATCAGATAAACCAGAATGGTGAGCGATTCCTTTTTCGAAAGGCCAGACACACTTGGCGCATGTTCGCGTTTCGGCGGGAAACTCTTTGAAAACCAATCACAAATACCATAAAGCTTTGACAAGGGTCAGAAATGTATTCTTCACGTGTGGGTCCACAATGGCTGTGAGCTTAATCAGCGTTGGTGACCAATCCCTTTTCGAAAGGCCCGACACGCTTGACACATGTTCGCGTTTCGGCGGGAAACTCTGCGAGAACTAATCACAATTACCATAAATCTTCGACAAGTTTCACAAATTTATTCTTTACGCATGGAGCCCCAAGCGTTATGAGAATACTCAGGGTTATCCCGATCGGACGAGAATGGTGAACAATTCCCATTCGAAAGGCCCGATACGCTTGGCGCATGTTCTGGTTTCGACGAGAAAGTCTTTGAAAACTAATCATAAAGCTTCGACAAGTTTCACAGATTTATTTTTCATGCAATGGAGCCACAATGGATGTGTGCTTAATCAGCGTTACCCTGGCCTGACCGGAATGGTAAGCAATTGTCTTTTCAAAAGGCCAGAATGAGGTATGACCGCCTATAGCCCAGTCATGTTGTAATCGATATCGCTTTTTACACATATATCATGCTATCAGATAAATCGACTCCATTTTAAAAACTTAGAACATCTACACCTAATAACAAGAATTTAAAGTTGGCATTTCAAAGTACGACCACGATCATCAAGGAATCCCTGACCATCACGAATTATCACGCGAACACTCACTATAGCCAGATATATTAAGAATGACCGTACAGCCAGCGTCTTCTATGGTGATGCTGGTCCGTGTAAGTCATACAAGATGCTGCGGTAATAAAAAATTTATGAGTTTCGACTATTCACTGACAGCGTACCTATTTGAACCTCCTTAAAATGGTTCCGTGGTGTAGTGGTTATCACGTCTGCTTCACACGCAGAAGGTCGCGAGTTCGATCCTCGCCGCAACCTTTTTCCAATCTATATTTCTCCCACTGAGTATGATGATGCTAAAACATAGATATTGGTGTTACAGCACAATCCTTTAATTGTCCCCTGCTACTTAGTGGGGGGGAGGACTTAGAAACATCGGTGTCCGTAATTCCGTTATTCCGTAATTCCATAGTTCCGTAATACCGTAAGATTTTCTTGTCCGGACAATAACTCGTGAACGATTTAACCGATCAACTTCAAACTTAGGGTGTGCCTTGACATTGGCGAGAGGAAGGTTGGGATTGTTTTTCAGCAATGTGCGTAATCCAATATGGCCGCCGTCAACCATTTTGGATTATAAGCAGTTGGATCTTAGATTTTCTTGTCCGGACAATAACTCGTGAACGATTTAATCGATCAACTTCAAACTTGGAGTGTGCCTTGACATTGGTGAGAGGACGGTTGGGATTGTTTTTCAGCAATGTGCCTAATCTAATATGGCCGCCGTCGGCCATATTGGATTATAAGCAGTTGGATCTTAGATTTTCTTATCTGGACAATAACTCGTGAACGCTCTAACCGATCAACTTCAAACTTGGGGTGTGCCTTGACATTGATGAGAGGACGGTTGGGATTGTTTTTCAGCAATGTGCGTAATCTAATATGGCCGCCGTCAGCCATATTGGATTATAAGCAGTTGGATCTTGTCATGACAATAACTCGAGAATGATTCAACCGATCTACTTCATATATGGGGAGTGCCTTGACATTGTTGAGAGGAGGATTAGGATTGTTTTTCAAGGACGTACTTAATCCAATATGGCCACCATCAGCCATATTGGATTTCATTGGATTTTAAGCAGTTTGATCTTGTCCGGACAATAACTGGAGTACGATTCAACTGATCTACTTCAAACTTGGAGAGTACCTTGACATCGGTGAGAGGACAGTTGGGATCGTTTTTCAGCAATGTGCATAATCCAATATGGCCGCCGTCAGCCATATTGGATTATAAGCATTTGGATCTTAGATTTTCTTGTCCGGACAATAACTCTTGAATTAACCGATCAACTTCAAACTTCGGGTGTGCCTTGACATTGGTGAGAGGACGGTTGGGATTGTCCATGATCTAATATGGCCGCCGTCAGCCATTTTGGATTATAAGCAGTTGGATCTTGTCCGGACAATAACTCGAGAACGATTCAGATGATCTACTTCATACCTGGGGAGTGCCTTGACATTGCTGAGAGGAGGATTAGGATTGTTTTTCAAGGATGTGCTTAATCCAATATGGCCACCATCAGCCAGACTGGATTTCATTGGATTTTAAGCAGTTTGATCTTATCTGGACAATAGCTGGAGTACGATTCAACTCATCTACTTCAAACTTGGGGAGTCCCTTGACCTTGGTGAGATCCCGGTTAGGATTGTGTTTCATGAACGAGCATAATCCAATTTGGCTGCCATCTACCAGCAATATTGGATTATGTTGCATTTTAAGCAGTTGCATCTTGTCTGGACAACAACTCTAGAATAATTCAACTGATCGACTTCAAACTTGCAGTTTGGCTTGACATCGGTGAGAGGACAGTTGTCATTGCTTTTCAGTTACCTGTGTAATCCAAGATGGCCACCATCAGTCATCTTAGATTTTCAGCATTTAGATCTTGTCTGGACAATAACTCTAGAACGATTCAACCAATCTACTTCAAACTTGGGCAGTGCATGGACATTGGTGAGAGGACAGTTGGTATTATGTTTTATGGATGTGCATTATCCAATATGGGTGCCATCTGCTGTATTAGATTATGTTAAGCTCATCAGCGATATGTCCATTTTCAAATCATACTCTTCATCAATGATATGAGATATCATCGACCAAAAAAAATCGACCATAGAGGTCCATGGCCCCCGCAGCAGCAGCGCCAGTTATGGTGGATGGGTCCATGGCCCCCGCAGCAGCAGCGCCAGTTATGGTGGATGTAATCCACCATAACTGGTGCTGCTAGCGGGGGACATGGACCTCTATGGTCGATTTTTTATTTTACCTTTTCAACATGGCTGATCATTCCAATAGCCATGTGTACAGCAATAACGACTGAAAGAGATCATAAAGCTCGTTCTCTCATGAATGCAGATATTTAAATAACTTGACTAAATTAACTGTACAGTTGAATCAACACCCTTAAACCTAAAGCGTTGCAAAACTCATTTAGGGTACCAACAGTAATTACACTTGGAAGAGCCGGTACTACTGACACATTTAAAGAGTTAATGCAACATCTAAGGGGTATGTTCCAACATGTTATTTTTAAGCGAGAATTTGACATTGAGAATTTTCAAAAGAAAAAAAAATCAAGTTTCACAAATTTATTATTCACACATGGAGCCACGATGTCATATATCATGTTATCAGATAAATCTGAAAGGAGCCACGATGTCATATATCATATTATCAGATAAACCAGGATGGTAAGCAATTCCTTTTCCGAAAGGCCAGACACACTTGGCGCATGTTCGCGTTTCGGCCGGAAACTCTTTGAAAACCAATCACAAATACCATAAAGCTTTGACAAGTGTCAGAAATGTATTCTTCACGTAAGGGTCCACAATGGCTGTGAGCTTAATCAGCGTTGGTGAGCAATTCCTTTTCGAAAGGCCCGACACGCTTGACACATGTTCGCGTTTCGGCGCGAAACTCTGCGAGAACTAATCACAATTACCATAAATCTTCGACAAGTTTCACAAATTTATTCTTCGCGCATGGAGCCCCAAGCGTTGTGAGAATACTCAGGGTTATCCCGATCGGACGAGAATGGTGAACAATTCTCATTCGAAAGGCCCGACACGTTTGGCGCATGTTCTCGTTTCGACGGGAAAGTCTTTGAAAACTAATCATAAAGCTTCGACAAGTTTCACAGATTTAGTTTTCATGCATGGAGTCACAATGGCTGTGTGCTTAATCAGCGTTACCCTGGCCTGACCGGAATGGTAAGCAATTGTCTTTTCAAAAGCCCAGAATGAGGTATGACCGCCCATAGCCCAGTCATGTTGTAATCGATATCGCTTTTTACACATATATCATGTTATCAGATAAATCGACTCCATTTTAAAAACTTAGAACATCTACAACTAATAACAAGAATTTAAACTTGGCATTTAAAAGTACGACCACGATCATCAAGGAATCCCTGACCATCACGAATTATCACGAGAACACTCACTATAGCCAGATATATTAAGAATGACCGTACAGCCAGCGTCTTCTATGGTGATGCTGGTCCGTGTAAGTCATACTGCGGTATTGCTGCGGTAATAAACATTTTGTGAGTTTCGACTATTCACTGACAACGTACCTATTTGAACCTCCTTAAAATGGTTCCGTGGTGTAGTGGTTATCACGTTTGCTTCACACGCAGAAGGTCGCGAGTTCGATCCTCGCCGGAGCCTTTTTCCAATCTATATTTCTCCCACTGAGTATGATGATGCTAAAACATAGATATTGCGCATTAGTTGGTTTCAGTTGACACATGATTCAACTGGTGTTACAGCACAATCCTTTAATTTATTTTACCTTTTCAACATGGCTGATAATTCCAATAGCCATGTGTACAGCAATAAAGACTGAAAGAGATCATAGAGCTCGTTCTCTCATGAATGCAGATATTTAAATAACTTGACTAAATTAACTGCACAATTGAATCAACACCCTGAAACCTAAAGCGTTGCAAAACTCATTTAGGGTACCAACAGTGAGTACACTTGGAAGAGCCGGTACAACTGACACATTTAAAGAGTTAATGCAACATCTAAGAGGTATGTTCCAACATGTTATTTTTAAGCGACAATTTGACACATGTGGTTCCGTGGTGTAGTCGTTATCACGTCTGCTTAACACGCAGAAGGTCGCGAGTTCGATCCTCGCCGGAACCTGAAGTAATAATTTTCAAATCTTTGAAAACTAATCACAAATATCATCAAGTTTCACAAATTTATTATTCACGCATGGAGCCACGATGTCATATATCATGTTATCAGATAAATCTGAACGGAGCCACGATGTCATATATCATATTATCAGATAAACCAGAATCGTAAGCCATTCCTTTTCCGAAAGGCCAGACACACTTGGCGCATGTTCGTGTTTCGGCGGGAAACTCTTTGAAAACCAATCACAAATACCATAAAGCTTTGACAGGTGTCAGAAATGTATTCTTCATGTATGGGTCCACAATGGCTGTGAGCTTAATCAGCGTTGGTGAGCAATTCCTTTTCGAAAGGCCCGACACGCTTGACACATGTTCGCGTTTCGGCGGGAAACTCTGCGAGAACTAATCACAATTACCATAAATCTTCGACAAGTTTCACAAATTTATTCTTCGCGCATGGAGCCCCAAGCGTTGTGAGAATACTCAGGGTTATCTCGATTGGACGAGAATGGTGAACAATTCCCATTCGAAAGGCCCGACACGCTTGGCACATGTTCTCATTTCGACGGGGAAGTCTTTGAAAACTAATCATAAAGCTTCGACAAGTTTCACAGATTTATTTTTCATGCATGGAGCCACAATGGCTGTGTGCTTAATCAGCGTTACCCTGGCCTGATCGGAATGGTAAGCAATTGTCTTTCCAAAAGGCCAGAATGAGGTATGACCGCCTATAGCCCAGTCATGTTGTAATCGATATCGCTTTTTACACATATATCATGTTATCAGATAAATCGACTCCATTTTAAAAACTTAGAACATCTACACCTAATAACAAGAATTTAAAGTTGGCATTTAAAAGTACGACCACGATCATCAAGGAATCCCTGACCATCACGAATTATCACGAGAACACTCACTATAGCCAGCTATATTAAGAATGACCGTACAGCCAGCGTCTTCTATGGTGATGCTGGTCCGTGCAAGTCATACAAGATGCTGCGGTAATAAACATTTTATGAGTTTCGACTATTCACTGACAGCGTACCTATTTGAACCTCCTTTAAATGGTTCCGTGGTGTAGTGGTTATCACGTCTGCTTCACACGCAGAAGGTCGCGAGTTCGATCCTCGCCGGAACCTTTTTCCAATCTATATTTCTCCCACTGAGTATGATGATGCGCATTAGAGTTTAGTTTGGATCTCAGAGTGTGAAGACGTATGTCTGTTTGCTCCGATCTTACAACAACAACACTATATTATCGCCACTTTGGACTTTATCTTGATTTGAGAGATTACTGGTTGAGCTGAGAGTTTCAGTGGACAGAGTCTAGCCCACGGGGCTTGTGTTCGTTTGTTTCCTAGTTGATTTTGTGAAATGTCGAAACCGATTGTATACAACCCGGCTGTTAAGCCGACCCGTACGCTGTCTGTGGTGTTCACAGCAAATGACATCGGCGTGTTTTCCAAGACGATGCAGCGAGAATTTGTACCTTTTCTGTCAACAGTGATCGATATCAAGAAGGACCTGGTATGTTTTCAGAAAAACTATTATAAGAAGTGTTTCTATTTGCGGGTGAATTCAGAGGGGGCGCACAATGCTCTGTTATTGAAATCGGAATTTCAACTAGGAGACTCTGTTTGGAATGTTACCGCTGCAAGTTCTGTGTACATGAATGTTACTGTTCATTGGGCCCCGGACGAGATGGAAGACGAGATGATCAAATCCGCACTGAAACCATACGGTGAGTGTTTGGGGGTTAAAAAGCCTTTGCTGATTGGGGCCGGCCTACCAAACGTTCGTACTGGAATACGTATATATCGATTTCGATGCAGGAAAGAACGCTATGTCCCCAATTTTATTAAGTTCGATGAAGACATGGTTATGTTCACATATCCGGGACAGGTATCTGAGTGCAAGAAATGTGGGCAAGCGCAACATACGTCTTACGAATGTTGTGCGAAATGGTGCGTGAACTGTGATGGATTTTCACCCCATGGAGACCCCCACACTGAAAAAAAATGTCCTGAAAACTGTAAAATGTGCGGTTCTTGCCAACATAACATTACCGAGTGCTCGTCCCGATCTTTTTCGTATGCTTCCCGTGTTAAAGGCTGGAGCGGACGAAATACTAACAACTTGAATGTACCTGGTCCACTCCCAAACGTGGACGTGGACGGGGACATTGATGTGGAGAATAACGATGACAGCGAAAGTAGTGTATGTATGGAACGGAGAGAATTTGATTCGGATGGAAATGAAGTGCGCAGCGATGAGGACGAGATGTATGAAGATGAAGATGTAGGTGATTCGCTTCAACCAGATGATGTCGGTGTAAATGAAATTGTGGTTGTCGCTGAAAATCACATTGTGGAGAGTCCAGCCGAGACATGCAGCGATTCGAAGCGGCAAAGGATTTCTGAACATCGAGATGATCAAGTACCAACCAAAGAAGTGATTGGAGACAATAATGTTTGTGAGGGGGTCATGTGTGTGGACCCTCATACAGAAATTGTTCCCATGCAGTCGAGTCAGTCTGGCGGGGAAATAGACTCAACAAGCCAGCATGAAACAATAAGTGACTTTGAAAAAACAATGACCCCCACTCCTGGCGCAGTGGACAATTCATTGTTGGACTACCGCAAGCAGGCTTCACTTGTGAGGAAAACAAAGAACAGACGGGGGAAAGGCAGAGCTAAATGAACTGTGTTCACATAATCAAACACAATGTATACTCTACATACTTTCTTTATCTTTCTCTTAATGACTGTTTTTAGAGTTGCTAGCTTGAATACTAATGGGTTACTTGATAAAGACAAACAGGGACAAGTGCGCGATTTCGTATTCCAGCATGACATCGACATTCTATTTTTACAGGAGACGCACTTTGTTAACAATAGTGACAATAAAATGAACATTCCCGGAGATTGCAAATGGGCCTTTGGTACGAATATGAGTTGTGGAGTGGGAATTATTATTAGATATTCTGTACCTTGTAAGATTAATTATGTTAAAAGATGTCCATATGGTAGATATATCGTAGTATCAGCTAATATCTGTGACATAGATATGAAATTTGTTTGTGTATACTGTCCGAATAATGCTACTGAGCGAAAATCATTTATTAAAGATCTTGACAATATTTTGGCTGGTAGTGAACCTATAGTGCTTGGCGGGGACTTTAACTTTGTTGAGAACCTCGATCTAGACAAAACTGGGGGGAATTGTCAGAAGGGCTCAGATGTGAAGGCTGAAATTACAACTATAAAATACACACATGAATTATGTGATATATTTCGTGTTCAGCACCATGTCAAGAAAGTTTATACTTGGTCCCGTGGAAACATTGCTTGTAGACTTGATCGTTTCTACATTAGTAAGATTTTGGAAAGTGGGGTGGAAGCGTCTGATGTCATCCATGTCTCATTTTCCGACCATTCTTGTAATTACATAGATATAACATTTGACGACGTTGTTACAATGGGACCAGGATATTGGAAATGTAATGTGTCCAATTTATCTGATCCTGATGTTAGAAGTAATGTTGAGGATGTGTACAAAGCTATTTTTGATAATGATGTAATGCAGTTGTCCGATAAATGGGACTGTTTCAAGTTAAAGGTCAAACAAGTAATTAGAAGTATATCGTGCGAAAAAGCAAAGTTGAAGAGGCAAAAGTTACATGACTTACAGTTAGAATTACAGGTATTGCAATCAAATCCTGTCATCAATAAAGAAAAAATCAAAGCTTTGAAATCGTCCATTAATGCTATTCAGAAAGAGAATTTCTGGGGCGCAAAGATCAGATCAAAAGCTGTAAATTTAGAACAATCTGAGAAGCCGACTAGGTATTTCTTGCGGAAAGAGAAATATCGGGGTAAAAAGAAACTCATAAAATGTTTGTCTTGTCGGCATAATGCTACCAATGTTCATAATGATCAAGGTTCGATATCTGAATGTATTAAATGTTTTTATGAAGAATTATATACGGCGGAAGAAACTGACAAAGATATACAGCAAGAATTTTTAGAGAAGTTACCTTCACTAACTGAAGAGCTTAGTGAGTGTTGTGAAGGGGAATTAACCGTTGACGAATGCTATGAGGCTCTGAAAGGCATGCAGCATTATAAGTCCCCAGGTGAGGATGGATTACCTGCGGAATTTTATCTTCAGTTTTGGTACCTTATTGGAGAAACCTTTGTAAATGTTGTTAATAATTGTTTTAATGAATCAGTTTTGTGTCCCTCTCAACGTAGTGGACTTATTACCTTATTATGTAAAGATCCTGCGAATGCTGAGTATATTAAGAATTGGAGGCCTATAAGTTTACTAAACGTCGATTACAAAATTGTTTCTAAGTCCTTATGTAATAGACTTAAAAAAGTAGTTGATCAAATTGTATTACAAGACCAAACATGTGGCATTCCAGGTCGTAACATTTTTGATAATTTGCATTTATTGCGCAATACGTACGATTATGTATCTCAGAATGATTTGAATGCCTATTTTATCAATTTGGATCAAGAGAAGGCCTTTGATCGTGTTGATTGGGAATTTATGTTTGAATGTTTGAAAAAATATGGATTTGGCCCAGAATTTTGTAAGTGGGTCAGTATGTTATATTGTGGAATATCTAGTAAAGTTATTGTAAATGGTTATTTAACTGAATCATTCGAGTTATCCAGAGGGGTAAGACAAGGCTGTGCGATCTCGCCATTATTGTATGTGATGACTCTGGAGCCATTTGTTGCAGCAGTTAGAGCTTGTAAAGGTATTAAAGGCATAAAACTGCCAGGATGCTCTAAGGAAGCAAAAATTTCTGCCTTTGCTGATGACACCACTGTCATTGCATCTGACGAGGAGTCGATTAATGGGTTAGTTAAATTATCTAAGCGATATGAGAAAGCATCTGGTGCTAAATTGAGCTTTGTAAAAAGTACTGTATTGCCTATTGCGAAAGGTGAGAAAAGTGATCTCCCCTTGATAGATCTAACTGTAGTGGAGTCCGCAAAAATATGTGGGGTTTATTTTGGAAAGAATTGTGATGAACTAAATACTCAGCATAGGCTCACCAAACTTGAAAAAGTTCTAAATTTTTCCATGTATAGAGATTTTACACTGCGTGGAAGAGCGGTTTTTGTCAACTGTGTAGCTTTGGCGGGTATTTGGTTCATGTTGCAGTCGACGACTGTATCAAATAAGTTTATTAATAAATGTACCCAGTTAACGTTCAAGTTTATTTGGAATTGTAAACCAGAAAGTATTCGTCGGAATGTTATTTATAATAATTACATGGAAGGAGGTTTAAACCTACAGTGTGTAATGGCAAAACTAAAAACGTTTGCTGTGATGCACGTGTGGAAGCTTATTTCTGGGACGAATGCAGATTGGACGAAATTTGCCGTGTATTGGCTGGGATTTTCACTGCGAAAAGAATGTCCAGAACTTGCATCCAATAATTCTCCCCACTCAGAAAAAATGTCACCTTTTTATAAGTTTGTTATATCTGCATGGAAGGAATATATTGTTTTGTTGCAATCTGGCCATATGTTTCGTTCCAGCAAATCTGTATATGGTTTGTTTTTGCAATCAATTGTTGTTAAACCTCGAATAGTTAATAGGTTACCTCAGTTGCCTGGAAAGCTATTTGGGGAAATGTTTTTCTTACTTTTGAAGACCACAATTTGGTTAACTTTTCTTTTAAACTTGTTCATGACATTCTTCCCGTTAGGGAAACACTTTATAACAGGAATATTATTAATACCACTGTGTGCGTGTTTTGCAACATGACAGAAACTCGCGAGCACCTGTTTGTCAATTGTCGTATGACACAGAGTGTTCTTACAATGTTTAAGTCAATCCTTCACTCATACTGTAACTTTTTTCCTGATTTTTCTGAACATCATCTGTTGTACAAACTTTTCAAGGTCAATTTACCAAAAGAACAGCATGATGTTCTTATTTATCTTATTAACTTAATTCTGTTTTCTGTTTGGTGTTCTCGGAATGAGAACATTTTCAATAACAGGCCTGTGTCTAAGACTGGTATTGTACAAATTATTAATGCCCGGTTAAGGCAAAGAATATATGTAGATCACTTTCGAATGGGTGAGCGGACCTTCAAGAAATACTGGTGCGTGAATAATGTCTTTGCTAACATTTCAAACAGTAAATTGCATTACCTCTTGAATAATTGACAGTCAAATCCATATCTGTGATACTTCTTTTAACCCGGATTGTGACTGATTGTATTGTATATACCTATTTGTGAATAAATTATTTTCATTTCAAGAGAAAAAAATTTGTCTAATTCTGTCACGAGGAGTTCAGTTGTAGACGTTGAAGAGAGAGGCTGTATTTTCTATCGCTCCGTGTTTACAACAACAACAACAACAACAGCAGCTAATTTAGTGATCGTGAGTTTTGTGTTGGCTGATATTATGTCGAAGCCTGTGAAAGTTACCCCTGCGGTGAAGCCGGCCCGTACCCTGTCTGTGTGTTTTACCAGTAAAAGTGTGGGAGCGTTCTCAAGAACATTTGGAAAGGATTTTGTACCAATTTTGAGAGATCTGATGGATGTGAAGAAGGAGCTGATGTGTGTGCAAAAGAATTATTTCAAGAAAATGTTTTACGTCAGTGTTTCCACGGAGGCGGCGCACAACAAGCTACTGTTCAAAGGCAAGTTTTTGTTGGAATCGGCCGAATGGGATATTACGCCTGCGACATCGGTTTACATGAACGTGACATGCCATTGGGCTTTAGATGAAATGGGTGACAACACCATCTCAGAGGCTTTGAAACCTTACGGGGAATGCCTGGACGTGACAAAGCCAAGGTTTACGGACCCTGACTTTACTCATGTGAGAACCGAAATTAGAATCTACAGATTCAGATGCCACAAGACAAGGTATGTGCCGAACTTTATCGATTTTGGAGGGGACATAGTCATGTTCACGTATCCAGGGCAAATTCACGAATGTAGAAAATGTGGACAAAAATACCATCAAGCAGCCGAGTGTAAAGCCAAGTGGTGCAACAACTGTGACGGTTATAGTCCTCATGTGGAGCCTCATAATGAGGCCGGATGTCCCGAGAATTGCCGAATTTGTCATTCGAAGGAACATACCAGATCAAATTGTTGTGCCAGAGCAATTTCGTATGCGGCACAATTAAGAAAAACTACGACTTGACCACCAACGAGACAAAATGTTAGTGACTCAGAATCTGAGGATGGTTCGGAGATAGATGTCATGGCATACAGTGACGAATCCGAACCAGCAGATACCGGTAACGCCAGAGTCATTGATGACGACATCGAACAGACAAAAGAAGACGGAGAAGAGAGGGAGATGGACGGCGTCGTAGAACAATCGGTGGAGTCCGAATTAGATCTTACTGGAAACGTTGACACCGACCATGCGTCAGCAGTCGTACCGGACTCCTCGGGAGCCCCACCGACAGTTGTGAATGTGGCGGCGGAGATCCATTGTAACGCTGGTGAGACAAATTCACCTAAAACAAAGAAGCAGAAAAAGAAGGAGAGAAAATCAAGCGCACCAGAACAGTCTACTGCAGAGGGAAACAATACTGAGGATACTAGTGACGTGAGTGAGCTGGACTCGCAAATGGATTTAATTACGCCGACACCCCAGCAGGGTGGTGATTCCGAGTTCCTTTTGAAGTTCAGAAGAAAGAAAACTTTTGCTTCGCGAGCAAGAGTGGCCGGTCAAAAGCACAAGAACACTAAGTGAATAATGATCAGTTTCCTAACAAACCAAGAACAATGGATACAAACACTCTATTTACTTTACTAATTGTGATGACATTACATAGCTCCATTCGATTTGGAACCCTAAACGTGAATGGACTTAGAGATGAAAGTAAAAAAGCGCAAGTCAGAGACTTCGTGTTCAACAACGATATTGACATATTGTTTCTACAAGAGAACACTTTACGAACTATAATGATTCTAAGGGTCTGAATATACCGTGTGATTCTAGGTGGGCCTACGGCTCATCTAGAAGTTGTGGTGTGGGCATTTTAATTCGCTACACTCTAGATTACAACATTAGAAATGTTCAAAGATGCCCGAACGGTCGTTTTATTGTAATGAATATTGATATTAATAATACCTCGCTTAAACTGGTTTGTGTATATGCGCCAAATGGAGCCACAGAAAGGAAATTATTTATTAAAGATCTGGATAGATTAATAACTGGTAGTGAAATAATTGTACTTGGGGGCGATTTTAATTTTGTTGAAAACAATAATCTCGACAAATATGGGGGAAATGATAACGCTAGAAACGATGGCAAGGAAGAAATTGATGTTCTGAAATCTGATTTCCAGGTTTGTGATATTTATAGAAAATTGTACCCACAGAAAAAGATCTACACTTGGTCTCGGGGTCAAGTCGCTACCAGATTGGATCGTTTTTATGTGTCAAATATTATGAGAAATTCTGTTTCACAGTCTGACGTAATACATGTTTCCTTCAGTGATCATTCTTTGTGCTACTTATGATGTAAATTTTGATGATGTAATTTCGTGGGGCCCAAGCTACTGGAAATTGAATGTCTCGCTCTTGGGAGACGACGAGTTACTTGTTAAAATTCAAGATGTGTATGAAAATGTTTTTGTAGATAATGCAAGTGGTGACATTATTACACAATGGGATAACTTCAAAAGTAACTGCAAGAAGCAAATACGTGATTATGCTATCCGGAAGGCAGCTTTTAAAAAGCGCCACCTAATTAATTTGACTGAGGAATTGAACATATTAAAATCTGACCCAATTATTAACAAAGAAGCTATAGAGACAATTAAGTCAGCCATGAATGCTTGTCATGAAGAGTCTAGAATGGGTTCAATTATAAGAGCTAGATCTGTTCAGTTTGAACAAGGTGAAAAGCCTACAAGGTATTTTATTAGGAAAGAATCCACCAGGGCGAAGCGCAAACTAATTAAAAAAATGTCATGTCAGAAAACCCCATCTATGTTTCATGATTCACAGAAATCTATTTCTGAATGTATACGATCTTTTTATGAACAATTGTACACTGAGCAACAGACGGATGTCGAATGTCAAAATGATTTTTTGTCAAGTCTGCCACAATTGAATGAACAGAGTAAAAACTTATGTGAAGGTTCACTAACTGAAAGAGAATTATATTTAGCGTTAAGTAACATGTCAAAATACAAGTCACCAGGTTGCGACGGGTTACCGGCTGAATTTTATTTGCAGTATTGGTCTTTGTTAGGTAAAAAATTTACCGAAGTTGTCAATTATTGTTATGAAAAGGGCGTTTTGAGTCCAAGTCAGCGTTCTGGGCTAATAACCTTATTATGTAAAGATGCTAATAACCCGGAGTCCATAAAGAACTACAGACCTGTGAGTTTGCTGAACTGTGATTACAAAATTGTATCTAAAGCTCTTTGTAATCGTTTGAAGGAAGTAATTGAATTTATTATTCACCAAAATCAAACCTGTGGAGTACCCGGTAGAACTATTTTCGATAATATACATCTTCTGCGGAATACATATGACTATGTTGAGCAAAAGGATTTTGGAGCATGTTTTCTGAATTTGGACCAGGAGAAGGCCTTTGACCGAGTAGAGTGGTCTTTTCTTTTTAGATGTTTAGAACAATATGGTTTTGGACATGACTTTTGCCGTTGGGTTAAATTATTATATACTGATATAACAAGCTCTGTTATTGTTAACGGTCATGTGACTGAAGCGTTTGGTTTATCAAGGGGTGTTAGACAGGGTTGTGCCTTGTCCCCTCTGTTGTATGTATGCTCACTGGAGCCATTTTTAGCGGCAGTAAGAGCCAGCGTTGAAATCAAAGGTATGCGTATACCAGGTACACGTAAAGAAGCCAAGGTGTCTGCCTTTCCAGACGATACAACAATTATACTGTCTGAGAGAGATTCGATTCCCCCTGTCGTTGACCTGTCAAAAAAGTATGGAAGGGCATCGGGAGCAGTGTTGAATTTGAGAAAGAGTACTGCATTACCGATAGGTAATTGGAACGAAAATTCGATTCCTAATTCCGGATTCAATGTGGTTAAAAATGCTAAGATTTGTGGTGTGTACTTTGGCAAAGATCAGGGGGAATTGAACTCCTCTCATGTTTTAAACAAAGTGAAAAAAGAGTGTCCAATTGGACGGGAAGATATTTGACACTGAGGGGTAAATCTGTTTTAATTAACACGGTTGCACTTGCAATGCTCTGGTTCACGGTACAGTGTGTAATCTTACCTAAAAAATGTGTTAAACAATGTACCCAAGATGTTTTTAAGTTCTTGTGGGATGGAAAACCCGAAGGTGTAACTAGGAATGTTTTATATAACAAGTTTTCATATGGTGGTTTAAATATTCAGAACATTGACTGTAAACTCAAAACATTTGCAGTGAAACATGTTTTAAAGTTAATTTATGGATCAGTCGCCGACTGGAAATATTTCGCGATATATTGGATAGGATTATCCTTGAAGAATGTACGTCCAGAATATGCTAGATCAAATGTTCCGCATTCTGAGACCATGCCTGTGTTTTATAAATTTGTACTTGGCGCGTGGAGGGAATTTTATAGCGGACAGACCTTGCCTCAAATAATGTACAGATGTAAATATATATATAGCATCTTTGTAAATAGAACGGTGGAAGTGCCAAGAGTTATGCGAGCAGCGCCACAGTTGCTGTGGACAAATATATGGGATAATGTATTTCACATGTTTATGAATAACAACCTTGTTAATTTTAATTTTAAGTTAGTCCATGATATTTTACCGGTAAAAGAGCGTTTACTGCGTCGTAATGTGGCAACTGACGATAAATGTGTATTTTGCCCTGCCTCTGAAACTCAGCAACATCTTTTCATAGAATGTACCGTTATTAAACAGGTTTTTGAAGAATTTAAATTGATATTTACACGGTACGATGGGTTTTTCCCGGTTATGAGCGACAGTCATCTGTTTCACAAATTATTCACAGTACGTATGTCAAATGAGGTCAAAGTATTGTACATGTATCTAATCAATGTCTTGTTATTTAGTACATGGTGTGCACGAAACAATGTGGTGTTTCAAAGGAAAGATAGAACAGTTCAGTCTATTACTGCGGTCGCAAAGCATACTATTAAAAGTAGAGCACATGTGGACTATATTAGGTTGGAAAGAGAAACCTTTCGCAGGATATGGTGCAGAAATAATGCAATTTGTAAGATACAACGGTCAAGACTTATCTTTTTGTTGTAGTCCATAGAGACTGATTGCAAACCTTGAAAGAACGAATTAAGACAGTCCAATTTTGTCTGTGATATTTATTATATTTTAAAGGACTGCACTGTGTAATGGTTCAAAAGTAGGTCTTATCAATGTAATTGTATATATCTGTGAATAAATTCTCTATCTTTCAAAAGAAAAAAAAATTCTGTCACGTCGTCGACTGACGTGATGGTATTTCATTCCCAAGCGAAGGCATATCCCGATTAGTTCATCAGAAATGAAGAAAATCGATTGTCGAAACAAGAAACGGCTGTGTATTCGTTCTTGACAAGTGTGTGCCTCTTTTGTGTCTGGTGTGCCCGTCACGAGATCATTTTTCAAAACAAAAGGAGATCTGTGAATTCGATTAATCAGGAGATTAAAGCATGTATTAAGTCAAGGGTTTGTGTTGATTTTGTGCGGTTAAGTGCGGCCACATTCAAGAATACTTGGTGTCGAAATAATGCCATTTGTACATTGCAAAATTCTAAGTTAGTATTATTATTGTAGTTTTTCACTACGATATTGATTGTACAGTTGACTATTGAGATGTCAGAGCAGGAAGTCCATATTTGTCTGTGATATATTGATATTTTAGTTGGGACTTCCATTGTGCCGCTTAATAGCATGTATATATTTCTGTCAATAAACTATTTCTTCATTTCGAAAGAAAAAAAAAGAAATGAAGAAAACTTTGTTTCAAGGGCTCGGAAAACGTTCTTCAATTTGGGAAGACAAGCATTGCTTCCAATTGCTGGAAAACAGGTTTTATGTTTAGTTTTTTTTCACATCCAAAAGTAAAGACCCACTGAAGTTTCCAATGTGTTTTAGTTCGTGTACGAAAGTTCATTTTAAGGTAAGCATTAAAACTAACATTAAAAAGTGAAAGCAAAATGAAATGCAAAAGAAACCGGATTCGGCCCCATAGCTCAGTTGGTTAGAGCGCCAGTCTAGTAAACTGGAGGTCGAGTGTTCGAATCCCTCTGGGGCCTGTTAATACAAATACACTTTTGAAATACCAAACTTACCAGCCTTCGGTTCAGGGTGGTCATATGGTCCCGTTTGTTAGAATTTTCAGGAGATACCCACTTCGCTCCCATGTTGTTGGGAATATGTGGGATTTCTACCCTGCAAATTATATGTTTATGATCTGAACATTGTTACAATTTGGCTGTATGTTTATGTTTTACATCCATTTTACACCATCAACGTGTTCAGGCTTTAAACACTTATCTAAAAGCTTGTACTCTTGTTCAAACTCTGATTGTGTTCAAGCTGTATGAGAGAGAGAGAGAATTCAGGTTTAATGTCGCGTTCAGCAATATTTCAGCTATATAGCGACGATCAAACAAAATTCTAAGTACCCAAGTCACTAACTTAGTAATCCAACGCATTAAAACATACACACATTAAAACTTATGTAACAGCCCGATTTCTCTCAATAACCCAAGATGCACTCCTCCCTCACGCGACTGAAAAGATCTTCCAAAGTAGTCGCTCGATAAAAAGCATCTCTTACAATCTTAAAATCTATGCATTCGATAAGAAAATGTTTCACCGTGAGAACATCATGGCATGGAACACACCTTGGGACTGGCTCTTTTTTAGTAAATGTTCGTGAGTTAATGGTGTATGGCCGATTCAAGCTGAAACAGTTTTCCAAACTGTGCCCCGTGTTTGCGTTCAGGAAATGCAGTATATGTCCCGTATAGTGACAGGCGGCGTTTCGTCACAACCAAATAGTGAAAACCGACTGGCGTTATCAGGATGATCTAGTTTCAGAACGGAAATTTATTTTAAGAATGCATCAAATTATTAAAAACTGATAGGAAAATGAAATGTGAAAATTGCTAGTTTCGGCCCCATAGCTCAGTTGGTTAGAGCGCCAGTCTAGTAAACTGGAGGTCGAGTGTTCGAATCCCTCTGGGGCCTGTTAATACAAATACACTTTTGAAATACCAAACTGACCAGCCTTCGGTTCAGGGTGGTCATATGGTCCCGTTTGTTACAATTTTCAGGAGATACCCACTTCGCTCCCATGTTGTTGGGAATATGTGGGATTTCTACCCTGCAAATTATATGTTTATGATCTGAACATTGTTACAATTTGGCTGTATGTTTATGTTTTACATCCATTTTACACCATCAACATGTTCAGGCTTTAAACACTTATCTGAAAGCTTGTACTCTTGTTCAAGCTGAAAGACAGAGAGAGAGAGAGAATTAAGGTTTAATGTCGCGTTCAGCAATATTTCAGCTATATAGCGACGATCAAACAAAATTCTAAGTACCCAAGTCACTAACGTAATCCAACGCATTAAAACATACACACATTAAAACTTATGTAACAGCCCGATTTCTCTCAATAGCCCAAGATGCAATCCTCCCTCACGCGACCATAACGATTTTCCAAAGTAGTCGCTCGTTAAAAAGCATCTCTTACAATCTTAAAATCTATGCATTCGATAAGAATATGTTTCATCGTGAGATCATCATGGCATGGAACACACCTTGGGACTGCCTCTTTTTTTAGTAAATGTTCGTGAGTTAATCGTGTATGGCCGATTCAAGATGAAAGAGTTTTCCAAACTGTGCCCCGTGTTTGCGTTCAGGAAATGCAGTATATGTCCCGTATAGTGTACAGGCGGCGTTTCGCCACAACCAAATAGTGAAAACCGACTGGCGTTATCAGGATGATTTAGTTTCAGAACGGAAATTTATTTTAAGAATGCATTAAATTATTAAAAACTGATAGGAAAATGAAAAGGGAAAATTACCAGGTTCGGCCCCATAGCTCAGTTGGCTAGAGCACCAGTCTAGTAAACTGGAGGTCGAGAGTTCGAATCTCTCTGGGGCCTTTTCAAACAACAAAATAATTTTTAAATACCTATATAACGTCGTATTTGTCTAATTTGTCTAGGGAATAGGCCAATCTCAGAGTGTGAAGACGTATGTCTGTTTGCTCCGATTTTACAACAACAACACTATATTATCGCCACTTTGGACTTTATCTTGATTTGAGAGATTACTGGTTGAGCTGAGAGTTTCAGTGGACAGAGTCTAGCCCACGGGGCTTGTGTTCGTTTGTTTCCTAGTTGATTTTGTGAAATGTCGAAACCGATTGTATACAACCCGGCTGTTAAGCCGACCCGTACGCTGTCTGTGGTGTTCACAGCAAATGACAACGGCGTGTTTTCCAAGACGATGCAGCGAGAATTTGTGCCTTTTCTGTCAACAGTGATCGATATCAAGAAGGACCTGGTATGTTTTCAGAAAAACTATTATAAGAAGTGTTTCTATTTGCGGGTGAATTCAGAGGGGGCGCACAACGCTCTGTTATTGAAATCGGAATTTCAACTAGGAGACTCTGTTTGGAATGTTACCGCTGCAAGTTCTGTGTACATGAATGTTACTGTTCATTGGGCCCCGGACGAGATGGAAGACGAGATGATCAAATCCGCATTGAAACCATACGGTGAGTGTTTGGGGGTTAAAAAGCCTTTGCTGATTGGGGCCGGCCTACCAAACGTTCGTACTGGAATACGTATATATCGATTTCGATGCAAGAAAGAACGCTATGTCCCCAATTTTATTAAGTTCGATGAAGACCTGGCTATGTTCACATATCCGGGCCAGGTATCTGAGTGCAAGAAATGTGGACAAGCGCAACATACGTCTTACGAATGTTGTGCGAAATGGTGCGTTAACTGTGATGGATTTTCACCCCATGGAGACCCCCACACTGAAAAAAACTGTCCCGAAAACTGTAAAATGTGCGGTTCTTGCCAACATAACATTACCGAGTGCTCGTCCCGATCTTTTTCGTATGCTTCCCGTGTTAAAGGCTGGAGCGGACGAAATACTAACAACTTGAATGTACCTGGTCCACTCCCAAACGTGGACGTGGACGGGGACATTGATGTGGAGAATAACGATGACAGCGAAAGTAGTGTATGTATGGAACGGAGAGAATTTGATTCGGATGGAAATGAAGTGCGCGGCGATGAGGACGAGATGTAGGTGATTCGCTTCAACCAGATGATGTCGGTGTAAATGAAATTGTGGTTGTCGCTGAAAATCACATTGTGGAGAGTCCAGCCGAGACATGCAGCGATTCGAAGCGGCAAAGGATTTCTGAACATCGAGATGATCAAGTACCAACCAAAGAAGTGATTGGAGACAATAATGTTTGTGAGGGGGTCATGTGTGTGGACCCTCATACAGAAATTGTTCCCATGCAGTCGAGTCAGTCTGGCGGGGAAATAGACTCAACAAGCCAGCATGAAACAATAAGTGACTTTGAGAAAACAATGACCCCCACTCCTGGCGCAGTGGACAATTCATTGTTGGACTACCGCAAGCAGGCTTCACTTGTGAGGAAAACAAAGAACAGACGGGGGAAAGGCAGAGCTAAATGAACTGTGTTCACATAATCAAAGACAATGTATACTCTACATACTTTCTTTATCTTTCTCTTAATGACTGTTTTTAGAGTTGCTAGCTTGAATACTAATGGGTTACTTGATAAAGACAAACAGGGACAAGTGCGCGATTTCGTATTCCAGCATGACATCGACATTCTATTTTTACAGGAGACGCACTTTGTTAACAATAGTGACAATAAAATGAACATTCCCGGAGATTGCAAATGGGCCTTTGGTAGGAATATGAGTTGTGGAGTGGGAATTATTATTAGATATTCTGTACCTTGTAAGATTAATTATGTTAAAAGGTGTCCATATGGTAGATATATCGTAGTATCAGCTAATATCTGTGACATAGATATGAAATTTGTTTGTGTATACTGTCCGAATAATGCTACTGAGCGAAAATCATTTATTAAAGATCTTGACAATATTTTGGCTGGCAGTGAACCTATAGTGCTTGGCGGGGACTTTAACTTTGTTGAGAACCTCGATCTAGACAAAACTGGGGGGAATTGTCAGAAGGGCTCAGATGGGAAGGCTGAAATTACAACTATAAAATACACACATGAATTATGTGATATATTTCGTGTTCAGCACCATGTCAAGAAAGTTTATACTTGGTCCCGTGGAAACATTGCTTGTAGACTTGATCGTTTCTACATTAGTAAGATTTTGGAAAGTGGGGTGGAAGCGTCTGATGTCATCCATGTCTCATTTTCCGACCATTCTTGTAATTACATAGATATAACATTTGACGACATTGTTACAATGGGACCAGGATATTGGAAATGTAATGTGTCCAATTTATCTGATCCTGATGTTAGAAGTAATGTTGAGGATGTGTACAAAGCTATTTTTGATAATGATGTAATACAGTTGTCCGATAAATGGGACTGTTTCAAGTTAAAGGTCAAACAAGTAATTAAAAGTATATCGTGCGAAAAAGCAAAGTTGAAGAGGCAAAAGTTACATGACTTACAGTTAGAATTACAGGTATTGCAATCAAATCCTGTCATCAATAAAGAAAAAATCAATGCTTTGAAATCGTCCATTAATGCTATTCAGAAAGAGAATTTCTGGGGCGCAAAGATCAGATCAAAAGCTGTAAATTTAAACAATCTGAGAAGCCGACTAGGTATTTCTTGCGGAAAGAGAAATATCGGGTAAAAAGAAACTCATAAAATGTTTGTCTTGTCGGCATAATGCTACCAATGTTCATAATGATCAAGGTTCGATATCTGAATGTATTAAATGTTTTTATGAAGAATTATATACGGCGGAAGAAACTGACAAAGATATACAGCAAGAATTTTTAGAGAAGTTACCTTCACTAACTAAAGAGCTTAGTGAGTGTTGTGAAGGGGAATTAACCGTTGACGAATGCTATGAGGCTCTGAAAGGCATGCAGCATTATAAGTCCCCAGGTGAGGATGGATTACCTGCGGAATTTTATCTTCAGTTTTGGTACCTTATTGGAGAAACCTTTGTAAATGTTGTTAATAATTGTTTTAATGAATCAGTTTTGTGTCCCTCTCAACGTAGTGGACTTATTACCTTATTATGTAAAGATCCTGCGAATGCTGAGTATATTAAAAATTGGAGGCCTATAAGTTTATTAAACGTCGATTACAAAATTGTTTCTAAGTCCTTATGTAATAGACTTAAAAAAGTAGTTGATCAAATTGTATTACAAGACCAAACATGTGGCATTCCAGGTCGTAACATTTTTGATAATTTGCATTTATTGCGCAATACGTACGATTATGTATCTCAGAATGATTTGAATGCCTATTTTATCAATTTGGATCAAGAGAAGGCCTTTGATCGTGTTGATTGGGAATTTATGTTTGAATGTTTGAAAAAATATGGATTTGGCCCAGAATTTTGTAAGTGGGTCAGTATGTTATATTGTGGAATATCTAGTAAAGTTATAGTAAATGGTTATTTAACTGAATCATTCGAGATATCCAGAGGGGTAAGACAAGGCTGTGCGATCTCGCCATTATTGTATGTGATGACTCTGGAGCCATTTGTTGCTGCAGTTAGAGCTTGTAAAGGTATTAAAGGCATAAAACTGCCAGGATGCTCTAAGGAAGCAAAAATTTCTGCCTTTGCTGATGACACCACTGTCATTGCATCTGACGAGGAGTCGATTAATGGGTTAGTTAAATTATCTAAGCGATATGAGAAAGCATCTGGTGCTAAATTGAGCTTTGTGAAAAGTACTGTATTGCCTATTGGGAAAGGTGAGAAAAGTGATCTCCCCTTGATAGATCTAACTGTAGTGGAGTCCGCAAAAATATGTGGGGTTTATTTTGGAAAGAATTGTGATGAACTAAATACTCAGCATAGGCTCACCAAACTTGAAAAAGTTCTAAATTTTTCCATGTATAGAGATTTTACACTGCGCGGAAGAGCGGTTTTTGTCAACTGTGTAGCTTTGGCGGGTATTTGGTTCATGTTGCAGTCGACGACTGTATCAAATAAGTTTATTAATAAATGTACCCAGTTAACGTTCAAGTTTATTTGGAATTGTAAACCAGAAAGTATTCGTCGGAATGTTATTTATAATAATTACATGGACGGAGGTTTAAACCTACAGTGTGTAATGGCAAAACTAAAAACGTTTGCTGTGATGCACGTGTTGAAGCTTATTTCTGGGACGAATGCAGATTGGACGAAATTTGCCGTGTATTGGCTGGGATTTTCACTGCGAAAAGAATGTCCAGAACTTGCATCCAATAATTCTCCCCACTCAGAAAAAATGTCACCTTTTTATAAGTTTGTTATATCTGCATGGAGGGAATATATTGTTTTGTTGCAATCTGGCCATATGTTTCGTTCCAGCAAATCTGTATATGGTTTGTTTTTGCAATCAATTGTTGTTAAACCTCGAATAGTTAATAGGTTACCTCAGCTGAACTGGAAAGCTATTTGGGGAAATGTTTTTCTTACTTTTGAAGACCACAATTTGGTTAACTTTTCTTTTAAACTTGTTCATGACATTCTTCCCGTTAGGGAAACACTTTATAACAGGAATATTATTAATACCACTGTGTGCGTGTTTTGCAACATGACAGAAACTCGCGAGCACCTGTTTGTCAATTGTCGTATGACACAGAGTGTTCTTACAATGTTTAAGTCAATCCTTCGCTCATACTGTAACTTTTTTCCTGATTTTTCTGAACATCATCTGTTGTACAAACTTTTCAAGGTCAATTTACCAAAAGAACAGCATGATGTTCTTATTTATCTTATTAACTTAATTCTGTTTTCTGTTTGGTGTTCTCGGAATGAGAACATTTTCAATAACAGGCCTGTCTCTAAGACTGGTATTGTACAAATTATTAATGCCCGGTTAAGGCAAAGAATATATGTAGATCACTTTCGAATGGGTGAGCGGACCTTCAAGAAATACTGGTGCGTGAATAATGTCTTTGCTAACATTTCAAACAGTAAATTGCATTACTTCATGAATAATTGACAGTCAAATCCATATCTGTGATACTTCTTTTAACCCGGATTGTGACTGATTGTATTGTATATACCTATTTGTGAATAAATTATTTTCATTTCAAGAGAAAAAAATTTGTCTAATTCTGTCACGAGGAGTTCAGTTGTAGACGTTGAAGAGAGAGGCTGTATTTTCTATCGCTCCGTGTTTACAACAACAACAACAACAACAGCAGCTAATTTAGTGATCGTGAGTTTTGTGTTGGCTGATATTATGTCGAAGCCTGTGAAAGTTACCCCTGCGGTGAAGCCGGTCCGTACCCTGTCTGTGTGTTTTACCAGTAAAAGTGTGGGAGCGTTCTCAAGAACATTTGGAAAGGATTTTGTACCAATTTTGAGAGATCTGATGGATGTGAAGAAGGAGCTGATGTGTGTGCAAAAGAATTATTTCAAGAAAATGTTTTACGTCAGTGTTTCCACGGAGGCGGCGCACAACAAGCTACTGTTCAAAGGCAAGTTTTTGTTGGAATCGGCCGAATGGGATATTACGCCTGCGACATCGGTTTACATGAACGTGACATGCCATTGGGCTTTAGATGAAATGGGTGACAACACCATCTCAGAGGCTTTGAAACCTTACGGGGAATGCCTGGACGTGACAAAGCCAAGGTTTACGGACCCTGACTTCACTCATGTGAGAACCGGAATTAGAATCTACAGATTCAGATGCCACAAGACAAGGTATGTGCCGAACTTTATCGATTTTGGAGGGGACATAGTCATGTTCACGTATCCAGGGCAAATTCACGAATGTAGCAAATGTGGACAAAAATACCATCAAGCAGCCGAGTGTAAAGCCAAGTGGTGCAACAACTGTGACGGTTATAGTCCTCATGTGGAGCCTCATAATGAGGCCGGATGTCCCGAGAATTGCCGAATTTGTCATTCGAAGGAACGTACCAGATCAAATTGTTGTGCCAGAGCAATTTCGTATGCGGCACAATTAAGAAAAACTACGACTAGACCACCAGCGAGACAAAATGTTAGTGACTCAGAATCTGAGGATGGTTCGGAGATAGATGTCATGGCATACAGTGACGAATCCGAACCAGCAGATACCGGTAACGCCAGAGTCATTGATGACGACATCGAACAGACAAAAGAAGACGGAGAAGAGAGGGAGATGGACGGCGTCGTAGAACAATCGGTGGAGTCCGAATTAGATCTTACTGGAAACGTTGACACCGACCATGCGTCAGCAGTCGTACCGGACTCCTCGGGAGCCCCACCGACAGTTGTGAATGTGGCGGCGGAGATCCATTGTAACGCTGGTGAGACAAATTCACCTAAAACAAAGAAGCAGAAAAAGAAGGAGAGAAAATCAAGCGCACCAGAACAGTCTACTGCAGAGGGAAACAATACTGAGGATACTAGTGACGTGAGTGAGCTGGACTCGCAAATGGATTTAATTACGCCGACACCCCAGCAGGGTGGTGATTCCGAGTTCCTTTTGAAGTTCAGAAGAAAGAAAACTTTTGCTTCGCGAGCAAGAGTGGCCGGTCAAAAGCACAAGAACACTAAGTGAATAATGATCAGTTTCCTAACAAACCAAGAACAATGGATACAAACACTCTATTTACTTTACTAATTGTGATGACATTACATAGCTCGATTCGATTTGGAACCCTAAACGTGAATGGACTTCGAGATGAAAGTCAAAAAGCGCAAGTCAGAGACTTCGCGTTCAACAACGATATTGACATATTGTTTCTACAAGAGACACTCTTTACGAACTATACTGATTCTAAGGGTCTGAATATACCGTGTGATTCTAGGTGGGCCTACGGCTCATCTAGAAGTTGTGGTGTAGGCATTTTAATTCGCTACACTCTAGATTACAACATTAGAAATGTTCAAAGATGTCGCTTTATTGTAATGAATATTGATATTAATATTATCTCGCTTAAACTGGTTATGTATATGCGCCAAATGGAGCCACAGAAAGGAAATTATTTATTAAAGATCTGGATAGATTAATAACTGGTAGTGAATTAATTATACTTGGGGGCGATTTTAATTTTGTTGAAAACAATAATCTCGACAAATATGGGGGAAATGATAACGCTAGAAACGATGGCAAGGAAGAAATTGATGTTCTGAAATCTGATTTCCAGGTTTGTGATATTTATAGAAAATTGTACCCACAGAAAAAGATCTACACTTGGTCTCGGGGTCAAGTCGCTACCAGATTGGATCGTTTTTATGTGTCAAATATTATGAGAAATTCTGTTTCACAGTCTGACGTAATACATGTTTCCTTCAGTGATCATTCTTGTGCTACTTATGATGTAAATTTTGATGATGTAATTTCGTGGGGCCCAAGCTACTGGAAATTGAATGTCTCGCTCTTGGGAGACGACGAGTTACTTGTTAAAATTCAAGATGTGTATGAAAATGTTTTTGTAGATAATGCAAGTGGTGACATTATTACACAATGGGATAACTTCAAAAGTAACTGCAAGAAGCAAATACGTGATTATGCTATCCGAAAGGCAGCTTTTAAAAAGCGCCACCTAATTAATTTGACTGAGGAATTGAACATATTAAAATCTGACCCAATTATTAACAAAGAAGCTATAGAGACAATTAAGTCAGCCATGAATGCTTGTCATGAAGAGTCTAGAATGGGTTCAATTATAAGAGCTAGATCTGTTCAGTTTGAACAAGGTGAAAAGTCTACAAGGTATTTTATTAGGAAAGAATCCACCAGGGCGAAGCGCAAACTAATTAAAAAAATGTCATGTCAGAAA
>JAVTVY010020865.1:0-78525 GCA_036873755.1 Hanleya hanleyi
AGTGGGACCTGCATATGGCGTATACATATCTCGCTTAGTAGCACTTGCTAGATCCTGTGTTAAATGTGATGATTTTAACCAACGTCACAAAACATTGTTGCAGAAACTTATAAAACAGGGCTGTTCCACCAAGCGCCTCCACTCGAAGTTTCTCAAATTTGGCGATACATATCGCATGCTGATAGGAAAATACGAACGTAGCGTGCAAGATCTATAGCGCTACGTTTCGTAACTTGTGTCTAATTCCGCTTAACCCGGGGCTAGGGGCCGTATGTACCCATGTACTTCAAGATCCTCATGGTACTCATATGAACAGTCACAATCAAAGCGTGACTGAGATACATCATTCTTTAGATGACGACTTTACAACGAATATTATGGATTAAGAATACTGATCAGCGATACGGATTTGATAGTTTTGGAACATCAGGATGTCTTGCCGGCATCATTGAAAACTGTTGACCGCTTCTCTCTTGCAGGAAACAAGCTTATGTTTATGTATACTATGATTGTCTTTTTGAATTTGGTGCTAATACTGTTATATGGAATATGAAATAGGTCTTTGGATTATGGACGCGGATATTCTCTAATCGACGACGGCTGGATTATGAATGACGGACTAGACGCTTGTAATTTCCCCTATTTTAGAGGTAAAGTCCGTGTTCTGCTTTTTATATTGTCGAGACAAATCCTCATTTTACATACACCCACTCATGACTTGCAAAATCCTTCCGTAGGGACCCCAAGTCCCCGACTCAAATGAATGGACGGCATACAATTCCGTACATGTACTCCTAATCACGTAACCGCCGCATGATGGAAAAAAACCAGAACCAAGTCAGTACATCCCATACAGTCATACCCAGGTCACGCCCGATTCACGCAGACCGCAAGTGACGTCATACACCTGCGCACTCCCCGTGATGGACAAAACACAGACACAAGTCATTACATGCATTGCATACAGTCAGACATACCCTCAGCCCTCTATATACTCATGGACATGCTTTGATCTCGGGGAGCCAGGTGTTCGGCACGTGAGCTCACTCACGCAGACCCCAGACTAGGTGTTTACGGTCGCCGCAACATTGTAGCGAACGTACAACATTGTTGTAATTCAGGGAGCCAGATGTTCGACACGTGAACTCACTCACGCAGACACGTAGGCACCAGAACAGGTGTTCACGGTGCTGCAAAATTGTAGCGAACGTGCAACAATGTTGCAATTCGGGGAGCCAGGTGTTCGGCACGTGACAACCCCAAGCAGACGACAGCGAAATTCTGGCGGGAAAAATCCCACAGTTTGAGGGAAAGGTAGATTCCAGAGCGAGTCGGATTGGTACCAAAAGTGAACCAGTTCGCTCCAGCTCCTTTGTGTCTCTTTGGTTTTTTAGCCCAGTTCAAACTAGAGAAAGCTTAAGGTACAGTTCCATACTTTGTGGAATGTTTTTATCATTGGGAACACTTTACTGGAATTTTAGACTCTGCCAGTCGCTGGTATGCCCTTCCCCCAAAAAGAAAAGTGAGAAGGGTGTAGCGAGAATAGGTTTTCTCACTGTCTTGTCAGTAATAGACTATTAACGAACATTGAGTGCAGATTGACAAGGGCTTTATCATAGTTGTCTCCCTTGATAGAGGGCGCTGTTTGGCCAATGGCCAATGGGAATAGATGGCGGGCTGGGTGAAAAAAGCCAGAGAAGAGACAGACCTTGGACTGGAACAGACGTGACAGACTGCTTCTCTCGGGTTATAACCGGCAGCCTGTCTAATATCAATGTAGCTAATATCAATGTAGCTGTAAATACTACAATAAGCATAAAATGTCCCTCCATATCAACATGCGTAAAATCGGTTGCCTTTGTAAGTTAGTCACATTTCCCGCCAAGTTTGGACATAAACTGTAACTGAACTTCCCTATTCTGCTTTAATTACAAGTCTGAAGATATAAATTCTGTATCGGAGAGAAAACAGTGTTCAACATTTGGCTTGACGAGGTTAATAATGAACATGAAATTACACCAACAGAAATTGTGCAAAAAATAAAAATTTGGATACATATATTTATAACAGTATGTAGATGGTGCATTCACTATTCAATACTAACGATGCATTTATATTGGGTCATTCTTGACAAGGTTTCATAATCTTCCATTCAATGGGTATTCCAAGAGTTTTTCCAGGCCAATAGATGTCATTTTCCACGAGTGTTCCGGCTCTATTTTACAAAATTATTCACAATTATTAACACTGGAAATGCAAGATGCCATTTTCCATTAGTTTCCAGGACTTCAGGCTCTATCCAGGATGGAATTCAAAATCCATCCGATCAGATTATACCGACTAAGTAAGGAATGGTCTCCGGATATATTCAAACCATCATGAATTCTAAGGGGAATAACTCTTATTGGCAATCATACAATTTCTCCTTGAAATAAAGTTGTCTCTCCCTTGCCAAGGATGAAACAAAAATAAGGTATTGGGAGGTTTAATAGATGCGTCTGAGTAGAAGATTTTCCAGGAAAATTTGAAGTCCCTGCATCTTTCATTAACTGGTACCAAGATATTTAATTTTACCTTCTTGTGCGTTTATATATATCCAACGACAGCGGTTTCTTCATGTTAACTAGAGCAATTAATCAGAGGACAAACATGAAGAAAAAATCCAGCTTATTTTTCAAATGAAACTGGCAGGAGTCCGTCCGAGGGAACATGATCATTTTGGGATTGGAGTTACAATCTAGCTTATGCAAAATCAGTATCATTGATTCTGTTCAAGTGACACAAAATATTGATCGAAACAATGAGTAGGATGAGATAGTCCGTCCACAATGAAAAGGATATGCGATGTTTAGGGGGAAAACAACTCCTTTTCTCTCACTCAAAACCTGCCTAAATGCTGCAATATTAGCCTAAAAAATGTGCTCCCTGGCCTATTTTGGTATTTCTGAGGCATTTACAGTGATGATTTTGTCTTGTAGGAAAAATATAACACTTCAAACCAAAATTATATTACCAAACAAAATTTTGGAAGTTTTGATTATTTGAAAGTACCGGTACCAAGAATGGTTTTGGTTTGAGGTGTCCTGTTTGTTGGGAGAGAAAATCCTACATATATGCCTCAAATATACCAGAACAGACCAGGGAGGACATTCTGATCAAACATACCCTATTTCTTCTAATTATTCAGACAGCAAAACTTCAGGCATCTGCGGAGAGAAATTGTGCCAACTTTCTACCAATTTCACCAGCTATCTTTTCAGTTCTTGGGATAAGTAACATATTCATGCCACAGTATTTACGTATCCTCAATTGACATAAACATGTTTTTTCTGCTTCCAAGTCTGAAAATGCTGTTAAAAAAATCATAAGAAATAGGGTATCTTCATTTTCATACAAGTTACAAACACGAGGCGAGTATCTCGGCATGTAAGCTTTAAGCAAAGTACAGATTTGGAGAGATTTTTTACCTTCCTATTTAAACATCACATATCCCTTGAAAAAGGTTGACTAAAACAAAGAATGACACATCTGCCTGCAACTACACCGAGCAATTATGTGAACAATTTATATAATATACAAACAGCACTTAGTTCATTGGAAAGTGAAAGTATAACCCAAAGTTGGACATTTCTTATATCTTTAATAATATTTACAGATTTTACCTGAAAGGTACTGACAAAAGTGAAATATCTTTCTTTGATTGTCTTGAAATAATGGTATGTGAGATGCTTCTACCAGGTTAAGGTGATCCCGCTCTCTAAAATGGAGGTAAAAAAGGTCGTTTTTGATTCCTTCTTAACCAATGCTTCAAAGCTTCAGGCGAATTAATCCATCTATTGTTTCATGACCTAAAATTAATTTGCCATTTGAAGAACCAGTCAATGTTGTTTTAACACTGTGACAGATATTTGACCTATTATTATGCAAATTAAATAGATGACAATTTATATTTTACTACCACGTTATGGGGATATATATGTCTGTGTGCACCTCAAGAGGATTTTGCTGAATTCATTATGTGAACTGATTTATTGAGCAAAGACAACCTTTTTTACCTCCATTCGAGAGCAGGATCACCCTAACCTGTCTACTGAGTTTCAGTCTCCTGATTGTAGGAGGTGAAAACATTTGCCCTACATTATAACACGGTCACCAGTCCTTAAAAGGCAGTTTCAGTACAGCACAAACTCGTCATGGCATCATTATATTTAAAGTTTACCACACACGTCCTGTTACTCAAGTCGATATAAGATTGGTAGTGTTCAACCTTGAAACGTCCCGTCTGTATTGGAGAGCCTGTTTGACTTACGAGTGGTTGGCACTGATTTTCAATTGGAAGCACAAACAAGGAGTTTTGAAGAGCTCATCAGCAACAATATATCAAGGTGAACAACGTTGAGCCATTGCCACTGGACGAAGCTGCGGAGATTAGACCTATATCGAAGACCTGGTGACTCCTTGACAGTGTCCGATAGCTAGTCCTAACAACTTGAACAGCCCTGTGAATACACTACAGCAATCACTAATTGCCAGATGAATGCTGTGGCAAAATATCTCAGCATTTGCTAACATGATGGAAATTATGTAATGCCACAACATTATCATTTCCTGAATTTGACATTGCCGAGACTTGGCGTTATGAAAAGGCATTGGATAATATTTTTTGTCATATTCTAAACTAATTATACTGAATACCCTGGTTATTAAGTTTGAGCACTTATATATTTTTTTTTAAAAAGCACTTATTCTAGAGATAGGTAGATATACCACTATCTTGCACTATACCTTCATAGGTTCTTCTGGACTTTTTTTTTAACATCATAATTCCTTTTCAATGCGGTTCCCCAATGGAAAATCAAGGGATGCAGAATCGTTTCTGATTGGTTGAATCAATTAAACAGAGCCAACTACAGCTGTTCTAAATGTGAGCAAATCTTGGAAGGCATCAATCTACTTAGCAGATTACTTTAGTCTGCAATAGTACTGCACAAGGAGTGAGTGAGTGAATACGATTTAACATCGCTTTCAACTATATTTCAGTCATATCACGACGTTGGGTCCTATTCCTTTTCACACCCGGGCGGGGTTCTATTCCTTTTCACACCCGGGAACCCCACGGGTGTCTCGGTCACCTCTTATGACAAGCTGTCTGAGGAGCGGAGGCCTATTCTTACCATGACCTGCGGTGTGCACAACATCTCACAGGGCTAGGACAAACCCTGCATTGAAAGGTACCATTATTGTTACTGTGCATAGAGCAATCAGAAATGATGCTGTAGCCCTTTAAAACTCGAGTATGAATTACGATAGGTCACGTTGATCCAAATGCAGGAGATGACAAAGATATGAAAATGCATAATTTTATGACGAGTTTTACGTCGAGACTAAAAAAATAGAATCTGTGAGACGTCAAACCAATCCGTGACAATGTGATAGAGAGTCTGAAGCAGCTCGATACGAATACATATAAAATATCTAAAACAATGCTATTATTAACAAACGTTAATACTGCACTCAAGCTTGTTTACTATAGTTTTCACTGCATCGCACTTACGAAAGGACCAGTAACATTTCACAGATCTTCATGCACAAGTCGAATTCTCCATTCACATTTTGAATTAGCTTTCATATATCTGACCGCCAAAAGCATTCAAATCCGAGATGTAAATTTCATCTTTTAAACAGAGGCGAGCCGATCTGAACATACCCAAGGGCTGTGTACAGGGCGACGTATATACTCCGTGGTTCCGTCATTCCTCCTAATATGGCGGTAGGGTGTGGCCAGATGCATAGGACAGCCAATCAATAACCCACTCATACGGCACGTTTCAAAATTCAAATGGATTCAAGGTCACGGACATTTTTTGTCTATTTCTAAATTCTTTTGAGCAGAATCTGTGGGCTGATATATCAAGGCTATTAATTTGAAGTGTGAACGGAGAAGTCGAATTGTATATGCAAAAATGGAATTCGTGTAGATATCGACTATCCTGTTGAATAACTAACTGTAAGCGGTGTACAATATTGAAGTACCTCACACTTTGGCACCGGTAAAGAATTAGACTTTTGTGGATAGAAAATACATGTAAAAGCTCAATTATGCTCTCGGCAGGTGTAATGAATTAAATATGAATGCAGGGCAACAATCCGCGGATAGACCCTGGGGCGTAACTTCACGTGGTCGCCTTGCCATATGTCTGTGATAGGGAACTCGCCACATAGTTCCAGTACTCCTGCCGTATCGTGTCGTAGGTGTCGGCAAGTGACGTGCACAACTGGAAAGATACAATGGAATTAATATTTAACTGTCCTGTACATATATCTAATTTCACATATCTACTACGCAACACCGAGAGAGAAGGTTGGTCATCACAAGGACGATCCATGGGTGTAATACCATCCTATGGGCCGTCGTAGCGCAGTCAGTAGAGCATCAGCGCGTTAAGCTGGGGTCGTGGATTCGAATCCCGCTGACGACCAATTTATTCTCTCTCAAAAATCATTTCATATGGAAATATGCTCAGCGGCGGGCTATATGCCATACCAAATATGATTTCTTAATTATAACAGCCAGTTGCACACAATGCAACACCGAGAGAGAAGGTTGGTCATCACAGGGACAATGCATGGGTGTAATACCTCTGGGCTGTCATAGCTCAGTCGGTAGAACATCGGTGCGTTGAGCTGGAGTCATGGGTTGAATCCCGCTGACAACCAATTTATTCTTTCTCTCTCAAAAATCATTTCACTACTATTTAAGTATCACGTATTACCATGTGTACCTGGTACATGTATTATTAGTTTGTATATGTATCTAATTATATTTTTATTGTTATATTCTTATCCATGTTGATCGGTGAAATAGCTTGTACGAGCCAATTATCTATTGTACCGACGTAAAATAAAGCTTCTTGAATCTTGAACTTCGTACAATAAGAAACCACTTAGCATGCAGCGAGACTGTTCATGGATGATCCTACTTCACGAAGGGTACCGGTATCAAATGTGAGCGACCACAAGCAAGAGAAATATTGTGCAGTGAGGATTCATACAGGATGTCGAAGATATTGGGTACAAGAAGAACATAGCAAACCACATTTTCCATTTTGAAGGGCAAAATTCAAATTTTCAGACACAAAATTAAAATCAAACATTGCCAATCCATACTTCATGTAAGTATTAGGCACCATGTATTGTGTACACAAAAATTAAAAATGCTTTACAAAATGACCGCCGGTATTCCCCTAGATACCATAAGATGCACAGATACAGAGAATTAGTTAATGGAGAAATGCAAAGGATTTTAGAGCCTCATTTTTATATTGGTTGAATAATGATAAAAATATCGATGAATCCACTTCGCTGTATTTTGTCTTTAGAAGCTCTTAAAAAGTTGTTACCCTAAGCCCAGCCGAATTTTTATTTGCAAACCGTCATCGTTTAACTTTCCTTGATTGTGACATCATGTCAGACTAGCCGCCCAAAGACTGAACGTTACAAGTATTGATGTCCGGCTAGGTGATCTGATGGGACGTCATAAACCAGCCTCAGACAATGGCAGATAAGCGATAACGATTTAATTTGTGGAACTAGTTGACCTTGAAGCAAGAGCTGAGAGCGCACATATCCCACACTGAAATTGACAACAGTCAAACACAAGAAAATAGTGAAATCAGCCGGGCTTGAGCTACCAACTTTGAGCACTTTTCTAAAGCTACTAGGAGACAATATACCTCAAATAAAATGAAGCAAGGTAGGTTGGCTGATAGTTCCATCATTAACTAATCCATGGGGAATATAACAAGCGTTCTGAGAACCCCAACATCTCGCCTTGCGGGGTCATCCGCCAAAGGTGCAGCAGTATTGAAAGCATACATGTAGAGCAAACAATAAGGTCTGGAATAGGTGATGTGGTACAGACAATAATGTCTGGAATAGATTATCTGGTACAGACAATAACATCAGTCCCATGAAGGATTACTGGCAAAAGTTAATCCCATGTAGGATGGATAGGTCAGTGCTGTCGGATTACTGGTACATAGTTCAGTCCCATGTGAGATTACTGCTGGATAGGCCAGTCCTGTGTAGGATTACCACTGGGTGGACCAGTCCCATGTTATTACTGATGGATAGTCACCTGTGGGATTACTGCTGGATAGTCCAGTCCCAAGTGGGATTACTGCTGGAGAGTCCAGTCCCAAGTGGGATTACTGCCGGATAGGCCAGTCCTGTCTGGGATTACTGCTGGATAGATGAGTCTCGTATGGGATTAATGCTCAGTCCCGTGTGGGATTACTGCTGCATAGGCAGTCCCGTGTGGGATTACTGCTGCATACGGCAATCCTGTGTGGGATTATGGCTGAGGAGGCCAGTCCCGTGTGGGATTACTGCTGGATAGGCTAAACCTGTGTGGGATTACTGCTGCAAATTGCAATCCAGTGTCATATTACATCTGGATAGGTCAGTCCCATGAGAGACTACTGCTGCATAAGCCAGTCCTGTGTGGAATTACTGCTGGATAGGCCAGTCCCATGTTGGATTACTTCAGGATAGGCCAGTCCAGTCTGGGATTACTGCTGGATATGTCAGTCCCGTGTGGCATTACTGCTGGATATGCCAGTGCCATTGGGATTACTGCTGGATAGGTCAGTCCTGTGTGAGATTACTGCTGAATAGGCCAGTCCCAAATTGGATTACTGCTGGATAGACCAGTTCGGTCTGGGATTACTGCTGGATAGTTGATTTCCGTTTGGGATTACAGCTGGATAGGTCAGTCCCGTATGGCAATACTGCTGGATAGGCTAATGCCATTTGGGATTACTGCTGGATAGGTCAGTCCCGTGTGGGATTACTGCGGGAGAGCTGTGACCTAGGAAAACATGAAACATGTCCACCAAGTTTTATAATCATCCCACGAAAGGTTCAACAAACTTTCCATGTACAGATCTACCTGTAAATTTTTGCCCAACAAAAACCTTATCAATGGAAAGATACAAAGTCTAAACTGCAATAATTAGGAAAAAATTTCATATTTAATGTCATATTTCTTAAATAGCACATGCACATCTTTGAATCACATTGAACTTGGGTAGCAAGTGTCAAACTCATCCAATGAAAGCTGACAGCTTCAGAAAACTTTCCGTGTACATGTATATACATGTGCATTATTATTGGCAGATTAAGACAAAACCCTCAAAATTTGAACAAAAATTAATATTTCATCTCCTAAATATCACAGGAGCTGACAACTGCAGCAAATTTATCATGTACATGTATATGTATACATGTAGAGGCCTACATGTACAATTTACCTAAACAGAAAACTCTTCATTTGCCATAATTTGGAGAAAAATTAATATTTCTTGTCAAAAATAGCACAGGTACATCCTCTAATCATAAGAAACATGTGTACCAAGTTTCATAATCATCCAATGACAGCTGACAACTGGAGCAAAGTTACCATGTAGATGTATATGTATACATGTAGAGGCCTACATGTACAATTTACCTAAACAGAAAACTCATTCATTTGCCATAATTTTGAGAAAAATTAATATTTCTTCTCAAAAATAGCACAGGTACATCCTCTTATCATAAGAAACATGTGTACCAAGTTTCATAATCATCCAATGACAGCTGACAACTGCAAGAAACTTTCCAAGTACAGATGTACATGTGCACTTCAGCTAAACGCAAAACTCATTCATAGGGATTTTAACATTAGAGTACCCCAGGGGTAGTACCCCCAGGTGGCATACCCACCCCCATATTTTTTATATTTTTTTTATATTTTTTCTAATTTTTCTAGATTTTTTTTTAACTTGCTAAACCAAAAACCCATTCATTTCCAGGCAGGGGACACCGACACCGACACCGACGACGACATCCTCTGTCCCCCTCTCCCAATATCTCCCCTTTACTTCGTAAGGCGAGATAAAAAGAAAATATGAAAACCTTTGCATTTCACCTTTAATAAAACAGAATGTGAACTTTACCTCAACAGCTTTGCCGAGAACTTCCAATTTATTATCACAGCCTTGTTCCAACATTTCTTCATAACTGTCGATCATACACGCGATGAGGTATGGAGATCTGTACCGGTCATCATACAGCCCCTGACAGAACTCCATCAGCCCGGGGTATTTACTCAGCTCTTTGTCCATCAACAGCCTGCAAGCAACGACAACATATATTTTGATGGAATGATCTTTATCTTAATAGGAAAGCTGCTATAATCTGAATTCGGAAGACTGGCAAATTGGAGGTGCAAATGTGCTTTCCATAGAAGACTGTGTATCTACACGAAGCAGGTAGAGTCTCTTTACTAGTTTAAAGAGTCTCAGGGCTTTTGAGAAGCCCAAAATTCTTGTAATTTAACATAATGGAGACAGCAATGAGACAATATGGATTTCAGACAGCCCATTTCAAAATTCTGATTCAAATCCAACCTAGATATACCCGCTATGTGGTGAAGTTTTACATAAATATGTAGTTAAAGAATTTAAAAGACAGTGACTAGCCAACAATAAATGCAAGTCAAAGAAATGAGTCAGGGGACATAACTCAACATCCTTCCCAACAATGATGCTAGATATTCCCCCCCCCCCTATCTGACAGAAAACCCATCATTTTCTGTGCCAAACAATGACTAAAAATATGATATAAATTTACAATATGTTTTATAATATAGTACTTCTTCCTATTGTATAAGGTCTATAACAATCTAAAGTGTGTACGTTTGTGCATAGTGAAGAAGTGATAATTATGGTGGAATAATAGTACAGTGTTCGAATTTAAGAAAAATTTGAACCAGTCAGCCAAAAATGTAACCAGTCCGAAAATATTTTCACTAGTCCGTTAATATTAAATAAAAGATGATCTGGGAACATTTGTCATAATGAATATTTTGTTCGCTGTGTTGGTTACTACTAAATAAGGAATTAATAATTGTGCATTGTCTTGAATTTCTTGAGTGCGTGTGAAAAAAATCACATTTGACAAACCCGATCGGCTAGACTTTGACGGCGACTTTGACTGTGTCGTCATGAAACACTGCTTCAATAAATGCCATTTCAAGCCAAAAAATCAGTAGATTTCGTTCAAAGTTGACGGATAATATGTTCAAAATTGTCCTGGTAAGCAGGAACAGGTTGACTGAAGCATAATCACATTGCTGATTTCTTGATTCCCGACCTGGAAATGGGTGCTTTATTTCTTGAAAAGATTGTCAACCTCCCGCCATACCATGCTGCATTACAGTCACACTTTATGGTATGCTGACAATGAACGCGCCAGTTTACGGTTGTTGTTGTCGTAAAACCAGTCCTTGCGTTTGGAGGCGAGCGATCGCTCTCGCGCACCATCGCGCACCTAAATCATATCCAAGGTACACTGTTTTTCGCGCACCTAGATTCAGAAGATTAAATATAGAAATAAGTAGGCGGTGTCTGCTAACGGCATTATTATTAAATGAACGGACAGTTGGTGTTCATTTTGCAAACTCTTTCACATTGAAAATCACCGTGAGAATAAACCGAAACGCCTTTAATAAATTTTAATCAGCAACGATCGCCGTCAATTCCAGCCCGGCCGTAATTTTTTCGCTTGTTTGACAATCGGTAGTCTCCTGCACAGGCTATTCCTAGCATGGGATCGTGCAATATTTGCCACGTGTGCGGAGAGCTGACAACAATGGCGCTAACTGCAGAAAATCTTCCTTGAACAAGTTGACGCAGCAGACGAAGTTTTCTAAGAAAGGTAGATGATTTACACATCATTATCATCACACAGAGTCTGTAGTCAGTAGGATGTCAATAGTCTTGGGCAATATTGAACTGGAACTCGTCTGATCATTCGCCAACCATTCTTCTCGTTCACGTAAATACTATCGGCTGATTATTTTCGAGAACATCCATGCACGGACACTGCTCTTCTCGCATATACTATGCAATGATGATTGGTTCCCCGACTATTATTTGCAGAGCTGTGGCTCTGATATTGAGAATGGAGTCGAGTAGCTTTTCTCTTCGTTTATTTTAAACCATTAGATGTCGAACAACTATGAATGTGGCAATTGTTTCAGTCTCTGACAATTTCCCCATGTAAATGGCTACCTTTTCTCGTTTTTTGAATAATGACATAACAGTTCAAGCCCCTAGTGAGCTTGAATTAAATGCTCAATCTACTGGTACCCAGCTAATGACTGTTGAAATTCTTCAACACTTTTGATATCACTTGTTTAAATTGAAATAGAATAATTTATTTTCATAAATTTTTCGTCTGAAAATAAATCGAAAAATGAATTAATTTAATCAGAAATATAATATGGTAGGTTAAAGACGTTAAACAATAAAAACAAAATCACTCCCCTCACGAAATTTGGGAGAGCGATTTTCCGCTCTCGTAACAGCTCTCCTCGGTTAATTTAGGTACACTGTTTTTAGCTCACCATCTTTTTACAAAAGACAAGGACTGTAAAACGCGACCTTGGTCGTGATTTCGTTGGAATTTGCTAGATAAATGTTTAGACTCGCACGATTTATTTAAACTCAAGTCGGGTAACCGAAACCAGACATTTGTTCTGCCTTAAATATTTCATTCTTCATTCTTTACAAATTGTGCGGAGATATCCAGGGAAATAGTTTACATAATGAACCGAGAGCTTTTTTGTTACCAGTCCGAGGGACTTGTTGTTCAGTCACTCACACCAGTCCGTTTGATTATTTACCAGGTTTTCAAATTCAAACTCTGTAGTATCATAATGAAATGACATCTTATCCATCTCCTCCTTCCACAAAAGACAAAAACATCTTCATTGTATTTAGACACTATCCAGTCTATTGGCAGCTCCTGTACAATCTGCACAAAGAATGCTGTTAGTCAAAGAGCTCGGAAAATACTCGGATAATACGACAAGATAATATACTTTAAGCTCACTAAATTTGTCTTTCCAACACATTTTTTTCTTTTGGCACTCCAAACTGCACCTCATGGAGGGCCAGAAACTTCACTTAACCGCATCAGGTCCTTTCTTCATCCACCAAACAGTGAAGACCTACACATTCACCATATTTGATGGCCAAGTAGAGCAGTCCTTTACAGACACAGATCACCAGGATAATTTTCTTACTTGGAAAGCCTGGTTATACAATATGGTAATACGACATAATCTTAAAGTTAGAGATCTGATAATACAGTCTGTTATAGTCATACATACCCTTTCAAGTAATTCCAAGCACTTTCATTGTTGGGAGCTTTCATGATTTTCTCTTTCGTATACCTAGACAGAGTAAACAACAAAAACATGGAGTGAGTGTTCAGAGGATTCAAATGCCTCTTCCTGCAGAATCAGTGAATGTAGCAAAACTGAATTATGGAAGATTTTAAAGTTCGTTCAGTTCAAATTTCAATACAGGCTATAAAGAAAAAGCACAATACTTTTTCCTTTGACTACAGATGGGGGAAGGGGGGAATCAGTGAAAATCAACTCATTGGTAATTTAACAGGTCTGCTAAGTTTCAGAAGCATCCAATGACAACTGTGGGATTAGGGTAATTCTTCTAATAAATCGAATACCCTATCAGAAATCAATCAACCACAACTTTGAAGGAAAATACGATCGGAAGTTGTAAAAATCCCCCCCTCCCACATTTTCAGTCAATCCCATTTAAAAAACGAAAATTATCACCCGCTCAATCATGTGTATCTGTGCTCTAGCTGTGGCAGTGTTGCAGTCTAGGCAGATCAAACAAATGGTGATAGATGTAGTAAGACCATATGTAGCAGGTCTAGACTATTACGGACTCATCATCTTAACTCTTTACCCCATACGGCCGCCTTTGAGCGCCTTGTACGCTCCCCATAGAACCGCCTTTGAGCGCCTCGCACGCTGCCCCATAGAACCGTCTTTCAGCGTGTCATCGCTGTTCCCATGTGATGGATTACTTTCGCAATTTTTGCGTTTATTTTGAGTAAAACCTATTTAAAACTATACATTTTCAGAAAGCCAAAATTTAAATAAATCGGACTATATAGACTGTTGGTATGTTTTGTAGTAAGGGTAAAATGAAATCGAGAGAGGAACAGAAATAATCGATGGAAAATGCGCGATTAGACACCAAATGTGTTTCGTGTGCTTCAAGAGAAACGTTCGAAAAATTGTAAAACCTGCTTCCAAATTCCTGAATATTTCACGTAACGCGAGTATAAACTACCAAAGTATCTAACCTTGATGACTAACTCGTCAAATCTGCCCATCTGAGTTTATTATAAACATTTCCCGGGACCTGTTGATCTCCCGTTTTAGAATTTATCCGCCATTCTTTCACCATGCTGTGTTTCGTGGACCCATGGCCATGGCGATCACGCGCAGATAAACCGACTGCTCCAATCACGCGGGCCTCTGAAAAGGTCGCTCAAGGTCACTCAACTTTGGGCCAATCAGTGATGCTGTTTTACTTCACCTTGTTACCAGCCTTCGTTCTCCTTTAGGGAAGTATATGGGACTTTTTCAGTTATAGCTCGTTCTATACCTGCCATCTCATGATGTAACTGCGAAATCCCGAATGTACGAAAAATAAGCTTTACAATGGTATACGACAACACAGGAATTACAACCGAACAACAACAACAGAACGCTGCAAAACGTAGCTAAAATGCGACAATTTCTTCGCTTTTTTCGTGATTTCCAACAGACGGAAAGCAGACACAACACATTTTCTCGCAAGATTACTTATTTTTAGATTAAACGTTGCTGATATTGATATAAAACGTGAACAAATTACGTAGAATGGGCCTGTGGGAGACCATTGGTAAATATTTTTCCACATGACATAGGACATAAAACGGGATATTTTACATCGCAGGAAACGTATGAAAATTGAAATCAGTCCATGGGTTAAAGACCTACGCCATTACAAATCTGTTATGGGTCAGAGAGAGAAAATTCTCCACAAGTCTATGGGGTAAAGAGTTAACTTGGAACTGTTTATTCGAAGTCTGAAACTCTAACTTTGTATTTTGGATAGATATTTTTCTTTTCTCAGCTGATTGATCTGGCGAGATGACATCGGCAAAATTTCACCTTGGGAAGGGAGACTACTCTGTTACTACTTCCTTCAAAACAAGTGGGCACGGACCGTTTGAACTAACTGATGGGTTGATCGTGTTTGATAACAGAGTATTTATTCAGCTGATGCTGGAGTATTAAAAAAAAATCTGCAATTAGCTTGTATTGAATAACACCCTATGTAAGTATAATTTGAAACAAATCACTCGAACCGTCCCGGACAATGTTTTCACAAGTGGCAGTATCGGAAACTGGGCACTGAAGGATTCAAACTTCATTGTTCAATTGTTCGACTAATGCGAATCACAGCTTTCACTTGGTTGCAATGAGTTGATCAGCCCTCGTTTTAGTACCTCAAATATCACTTCTGGTGATCAATTTATTTAGGGAATTACCATAGTTGCTTACCCCGGAACATTGTCTATATACTGGAATAGATGCATAAAGTTGGCAGCCCAATACACAAAAATTAATATTTCATCTCATAAATATGATATGCACATCCCTAACAATATTAAATATGTGTAAAAAGTTTCAGAAGCATGGACAAGTTGATTCACAAGAACATTTTTATATACTGGAATAGATGCAGAAAATTGCCACAAAATGTCATAAGTATGAGAAAAATTCACATGAATAGGACATTCACATCTTCAAACCATGTTAAACATGTCCACAAAGTTTCAGACGCTTCTGACGAAAACTGTGGGAGTACTTGATTACACAAGGTAAGTGATGGACAGACAGATGTTCAGACAGACAGACAGATGGAGACGTCCAATGCTAACTTGAACACGTAGCATATTATTCTCGAACTTCAGCCTTAAAGTCAGGCCTGTCCAATGAATGAGCATATTAGCAGTGGGATTGATCAAGAGTTCTTCAGAGAATAAAATTTCATCATCAATTTCCCAAAGAACTCTGCTTTTCAGAGTGACCTACACTTCAGTCTCACCTGAACTCTTTTTCTATGACCTCGTCTGTGAACTTGGTCGTGTTACTGATGACGAAGTATCGTTGGTTCCAGGCCGAGTTGTTTCTCAGGTCCTCGTCCAGTAGTGTATTCACATACTCCAGCTCAATGCTCCACAGACCGAACTCCCGTATCACCCATTGTCTGGTTGAATAATGAGACGAAATCATCTTCACAACATCGTCACTGCAGTTACATTGTCCAGAAAAAAACTGAATATTTGACTGCACAATGCAAGCGAAATGTTCAAATAAATTCCAAGATACAAATTCTCCCTATTAATTTTACCTACATGTATTATGTGTTTCATACCAGTACATAATTACAGACTATAAGGGCTGAAGAATTCAAAGTTCCGCCAGACAAAATGGCAAGATGACCCAAGTCGCATCACTGAATATGACAATAAATTTCTTACCCGATCACATGATTTCCTATAATAAAGATTCCACAACACAAATACGAGAACTTGAAAAAGGTTGTTAGTAAACAGATATTCAATGGTTAACATCAAATAATGGTCGAATCCTTGACTCGTGCATTAGCTGTTTCATAAGAACAATAATGGGGAAATATACAAACATGCGCCAAACTGAGATAATCTCCGGACAACCTTCAGATGTACAACGAAAAATTCACTTCAAAATACTGGCAAAAATGTTTTAAGAATAGACTGTTTGAAACGGCTAATGTCGGAGTACAGAATGACTCAGAATATCCAAAAACAAAACAGAGAAGATAAATGCCTATTTCAAGGTGTTAGTACAGACAGCTAAATCCAGGATTAAACATACACCTATTATTTTTTTTTTACCATTGAAAATCAACGTTGAGACTTTGTTCGGGGAAATTCTTCATTAATTATGCGTTATATAATATTGGAGTCAAAACCTACCAAATACACCTGTATTTGGCAAGGCGTATTTGGTGGTTTTCAAAAATTTTCATAATTTAGGTTTGGCCTGCCACTCGGAAGAAAGGGTGTGTCCAAATTAGGGAGATCTGAAGCCCTGGCCCAATTCATTTTTTCAATAGATAATTTTTTTTATTTATTTAATTTTGTTGGTGAAAATGATGTCTTTCTCAGTCTGAGAGACACAGCAAGGATTAAAAGGTGAAATGCAAAGGTTTTCGATTTTTCAAACTACCATGAAACAAGGGCAGATAAGCAATGTAGATTTCTCTATCTGAGTTCTGCCGGGCTTTGCGATGCTAAATTAAAGTAGATAAACTGATTATTGCCATCACCAGTTAACCCAGAAGAACTAGAAAAAGGCATATATAAAACCTTTACATTTCGCCTTTAAGAAATTTAAGGTGGGCAGAAATACCTGTGCTGCCAAGCATGATAGTTTTTGGCATCAAGACTCAACATGGATGCTGTGAAAGTCAACTCATCCGCCGGATCTTTCAGCCACTCGATGATGGCACGGCGGTGATGCCTGCAACAGAGAAGGGAAGGTAACACATGTCTCTAGCCGCCAAACGGGCGGACACAGACGGATTTCAACAAGGACCCGCCCAGTACAGGCAATGTAGCATAGCAAAAACTCTCTGGCACACTTACCACACTTGGTAGTTCTTGGGGTTGTCTTCTATCACATCGGATATGTTGGCCAGTTCTTCTCTCAAGTCCTTTCCAAGTGCCTTCAGCAACACCCGCCTATATAACCTGTGAAAAGACATGTATACATCACTGACTAAAGCATGATCAATGGGGATATGAAACGCTAGCAAGTTGATCGACTACATACATGCCATGTGCTTTTTCAGTTCTGAGATACCAGAAAAGAAGCGGATTTCAAACCGTTCCCAACTCTTTCACCCAAATTAGACAACCTTCAAATTCAAACAGACTTTTAAATTGCACCAATACCCGGCATTAAATGATGTACCCAAATTAGAGAGCAAAAAAAAAAAAAAAAATTAAATATTATAGGTTGAGATATATTTATGGAGATTCCCTTGTCGATTAAGTGCCATGATCATGATGGTGTCAAATCCTACTAATTTGCTGGAATTCAAAGACTTGTAATATTTCCTCTAATTTAAGCTTATTTCTCTGCTGAATATTTTTTTTTCCTGTGCAGAATAGAAGTGGTGCCTAAATTAGTAGATCTGCCCGGTCATCCAAAATTATGTAGGCTTTACCTTAATTTGTTCAATTTGATTTTAAAAATCCTCATTTTTTTGCCACAATTTGATTCGCACGTTAGTGGCAGGGTATTGTATTGTCTTCCAATCCCCAAAATTCAATGTTTGATAGGATCATACTAATACTGACCACACTGTGTAATTAGCTGGGTTTAACTCGGCAGCATCCTGTGTTAGCTGCAATGCCCTCTCAGACCTCTCTTCTGACTTGACAACCGCCCGGAAATAATCATACACATCACGGACTGTAATAAGGAAGAGGATATATATCAAAACAAACAGGACAACGTAGCCAGATTTCAAGAAAAATCTCGAGTCAATAGGCATGGTGTCCACAGGAACACATATGCCCCACAATGTAGAAGGGCCTTCATCACTTCAGATGGTCAATGGTTAAGAATCCTAAAAAATAATCATTACTGAAAATCCAAAATATTATTAGGACCCTCTGTTCTGCAAGCTGACAAACATATTATCATACAAAATATTATTCCGGGGAGACAACTCTTTCTGACAAACAAAATCTGTCAAGAGTCGTCTTCCCAGGCTTCATGATTGATATGTAATATTTTGAACTTCTTCAAACAAGCATACAATGAAAATAACATCACAGCAAGCCTTTACTAACCCTGAATAAACAGGCTTCGTTGGATCTGAAATAACAATGTCTGTAAACTATCTTGAACTCTGATGAAGTGTCTCCAAAACAATATCCAGACAAGACTATATATGTCAGAGCCCAGTTTGACCAACCAGTGCCTAGTGCGACGATGTTTGGCTTGACTGAGCCGTTGACTCTTAAAATGCAGTTAGATAGGACAACTAGACAAATTTTGCTGTTAAAATCAAACCCTGATCATTTGAAATCTACTATTTTAGTACCGGGGTAGGGCCCTATGTATTACAAAACATATTTTTCCAACACATACTGTAATTTTAGAATTTTATCTTCTGTATATCAAAAGATATCGACAAAAAAATCCAAAACCCCAGATTAGGTCCATTCACTCCTGGGTTTAACGGCAAATCTTTGCGAGGGAGGCTAACAGATGCCTTATATTCAGTTGGCAAACTATGACTTGATCTTTGACCCTTTAACTCTTTCCCCCATATAAGCGGGTTTTGACGACTTGTGTAGATCCCCATGTAAGCGTGTTTTGACGAGTGTTCGCCTAACTCATGAAAATGGATTTTGACGAGTCACCGAGTTCCCATGTGGGGGATTATTCTTGCAATTTTTTTTATGTTTACTTTGAGTAAAACCTAATTAAAATTATACATTTTCAGAAAGCCAAAATTTCAATAAATCTGACTATATGGACTGTTGGTATGTTTTATATTAATTGTAAAATGAAATCGGGAGAGGAACAGAAAAATCGATGGAAAATGCGCGATTTGACACCAAATGTGTTTGGTGTGCTCCAAGAGAAATAGTAAAATCTGCTTCCAAATTCCTGAATATTTTACGTAACGCGAGCATAAACTACCGAAGTATCTAACCTTGATGACTAACTCGTCAAATCTGCCCATCTGAGATGATTTTACATATTTTCCCCGGGAGCTGTTTTTCATCTCCATTTTAAAATGTTGATGCGCCATTTTTCCTTGGCTTTGCCCACGCTGCCAGTGGCCATGGCGACCACGCGCAAACAAACCGTGTGCTCCAATCACGCTGGGCCTCTGAAAAAGTTTGTCAGCCTTGGCCAATCAGTGATGCTGTTTTATTTTCACCTTATGCAGTCATTCGTTTTTGAGGCGAGCGATCGCTCACGTGCACCATCGTTCGCCTAATTTCATTTCATTGATCGCGCAACTAGAGAAATCCTGAACTCAAAAAAACCAAGGCAAATTTTTTGAAAATACAAGTCGATAATTCATCACGCATTCATGAAACATAAATAGGAACTCTTCTGTGTTCGGCGGTACATTCCTTGACTTTGCCAATTTGGGGAAATACAAAATCGTAATCGTACTAGCGAAGTCGGAGAGTCCGATCGTCCCTTTGATGTGATGTTTGAAGTATATGTTGAATATATCGCCAACGACTATTCAAATATATTGTTTTCGAAAGCGCTAATATATAGTCATGAATATATCCTTCTGTTCGATAAAACCTAGTGGCAAAATCATAGCTGAACCATTAAGATTATTCCGTACTAAGATCTGAGTAAATTTTTGTTATATCCGCCGGTGTTAGCAGCCGCCATGTTTTGATTTGCGTGCGTTGCAATGAAATAACGAAATGAAATTTCAATACACTGTTTGAAACAAACGTCACGATTGAAAGAATTATTTTTGTGGTATTCATTTTGCACAAGTTTTGATTTGATCTTATTATCAGACTTGGTATTCAAAAGCAAGTTGTCATCCATAAAGAATTTCTGAAGAAAATCACTTCATATCCGAGGTTCCATCTGGAAAATGCTGTATCAAATTAACATAATGATATCGAGAAGCTCTGTAAAGTTTTGCTGCTGTGGAATTTATTTGTCATATTAATAGTACAAAGCATGACTGGGCAGACAGTGTAGACAAGGAGGCACTTGTCTCTTGTATATAACTTCAGATACCGGGGTAATTGCAATTGGGATCTTCATGAACTTAAAAAAATGAAACATTTATAAATAATGTTGGCATTTGTTATCAAATCAAACCTGCTATCAATGAATGCCATATTCCTCCTATTTGGAGGTCTCTGCAACAGAAATGATCTCCCTTGACTGTCCGCTAAGTGGCGTGCCTCCGCGCATGTCCGTCCTCTTTTTCCCGTGCGGCGTAAGGCGTGTTTTGCGTGAAGGCCGCAGCGAGTAGGGAGGATGGGTTGGGCAAATTAAGATTGATAGCAGGTTTGATTTGATAACAAATACCAACATTATTTATAAATGTTTCATATTTGTTGCTCAAATCTTAACCTGCTATCAGTGAATGCCAGACTCCCAACAGAGGAGGATGGGGAGCCGGGCTTGTAGTCTCGGTGTTGGACTGTGCGGAGCACGCCTTGTCCTGATTGTTTAGATCTGGTATGCCCAGTAATATCCTGATAATTCCCATGTCGTATAGAGGCTAAGGGAGCTCAAGGAAATTACAAGTAATACGGTGAAATGGTGGAGTATTGTACCGCCCAGTTTTCCGATTACTTAATCGCCAGATAATCAGGTGATGCCATCGAATCCTTGAGGTCCCTTCGTCTCCGGCATGGTATGCTTGCTCATGCTTACCGAAGTGTCGGGATCTTGCTTGCTTGCTTCTGCTGCGCCCCCCCCCCCCTTTTTCTTTGATGGAATTAACGGACTACGCGTTGGGCTGCCACTAGCGGGCCCAACGTAGTCACCCTGTCTGTCTGCACTGACATGTCTCTAAGGTAGAAATCAGTAAAAGTAGAGTTGGAAGACCAGGCACATGCATCGATGATGTCATTCAGTGACAGGTTCTTCCACAGTGGCCACGATGTAGCGATGGCCCTTACTTCATGGGACGATGCCCTAGACAGAAGAGGTGGGGCGTCGATGGCTAGTTGGTATGTCCAATGAATGGTCTTTTTCAGCCTAGCCGCAACAGTGTTCTTCGTGATGTCGGCTGATGCACCCGGCTGTAGTGACAGGAATAGAAGTCGCCTCGTGCCTCTATCCGGGTCTGTTCTCTGACTGTAGTGGCGTAGCGCTCTCACTGGACACAGAAATCGTTCGTCCTCCCGTGGCCCTACGAAGCCTGTTAACGAGGGAATTTGATAGAGTCTTTGTGCGCACTGTCCCTGCCGAGTAGATTCATTCTTTGCAATGAACTCCGGGATCGGGCGAAAGGATACTCTATCCAATCTGCAGTCCAAGCTAGGGAACTCCGGTCCAATGCGTGAAGTTCGGAAATTCTTGTAGCTAAGGCGAACGCCGCAAGGAAGGCTGTCTTGTAGGATAACGCCTTAATGGTTGTTAAATGCAGGGGCTCAAACGGTGGCCGTAGGAATGCATTCAAAACCACACCCAGGTCCCATTTTGGTAGTAACTGACGTGTTCTGTGAGACTAAGGAAAAGGACTGGAGGAGCGCTGCTAGGTTGCCATCCTGTCCAATATTAATTCCAGCCGTCAGTTTCAGGACTTTTGAGAGGGCTGATCGGTAACCTTCAATGGTGCTTGGCTGTAGCTTCCTGTCCTGGTGAAGGTGCAACAGGAAGTCCGCCACTATAGGAACAGAGGTAGTGTTGGGATCGAGTCCTCTGGCCTCGCACCAAGCGCTGTAGTAGGTCCACTTTGACTGGTATAGTTGTGAAGTGGATGGCCTATTTGCTGCTGCCATCGCTTCCGCAACTGGCCTTGAAAACCCGTTCTGCGAGGGAATCCTTGATAGTCTGCAGACGTGTAGGTTGAGCCATTGCGGGTCGTGGTGCCGGATTCCGTGTGGTTGATCGAGTAGTCCGGGCTACCAAGGTAGTTGACGTGGTTGATCCGTTAGCAGACGCACAAGTGACGGGAACCATGGGCGATGCGGCCACCATGGTACCACTAGGAGGATGACGCAGTCGTGCTCCATTATCTTGGACAAGACCTCTTGAATGAGCGCAATTGGTGGATAAGCATAGGCAAGGAGGTTGCTCCAGTTGAGGGTGAACGCATCGATCGCCCAAGCTTGAGGGTCGCAGATCGGACCGACGAAAGTCGGGATCTGGGCGTTGTTCCTGGTTGCGAACAGGTCCACTAAAGGTCGTTCCCAGATCGACGCTAGCTGTCGGAAGGCTTCTGTGTGGAGGTGCCATTCCGTTTGCAGTACTTTGTCCGGTCTGGAGAGACTGTCGGCGATGACATTCAGGTGCCCCGGAACATGTCGCGCTGTGACCTGGCATCGCTGCTTGTGCCCACTGTTCCATGTCTCCTGGAATAATGATATGGATCTTGTTCCCCCCAGCTTGTTGATATAGCTGACCACCGTGGTGTTGTCGGTCGCAATCAACACGGACTTGTTGTACAGCTGTGGACTCCAATGACGGATTGCCATGTTCACTGCCGTCATCTCCATGATGTTTATGTGCTGTTTGGCTTGCTGTGGGGTCCATCTGCCGGCTATCCGCTGTTCGCCTAAATGGGCTCCCCAACCCACTAACGATGCATCCGTGAATATTTGAATCTCCGGCCATGGTCGCTGAAGCGGGATTCCGGACATCACATTCTCCCTGGACTGCCACCATTCTATGAAGGGATGAAGATGATCCAGAACGGGGACCCAAGGGTTGAGTGCTCTCGCCCGTAGGTACGGCTGCAGATGGAACTGCAATGGACGCACCTGTATCCTGCCGAACTGCGTCAGGTCCTGGGTGGATGTTAAAAGTCCGAGGAGGCCTTGCCACAGACGTAAACGTTGCGATTGGCAGGATAAAAACGTTGGGATGAGAGCTTGTATCTTTGACCAACGGTCCTCGGTTGGTAGGACCAGCTGCTTGCAGGTGTCGAAGACCGCCCCGATGTACTGACGTGTCTGGGCCGGCTCCAGTTCCGACTTGTCCGGGTGCGGGATGAATCCCACATATCGTAGGACTTGTAAAACGAACTGGATGTGCGACTTGAGTGCTGGCGTCTCTGACTCCCAGATGAGAATGTCGTCTATGTAGGACTCTATGTGGATTCCCCCGAGATGAAAGAAGGCCATGACTGGTGATGTGATGCGGGTGAAACACCAAGGAACGATCGAGACGCCGAACGGTAGGGCCTGCCACTCGAATCGTCTCCCGGCAATGATGAAACGCAGGTAACGCCGATGAAGTGGATGAATAGGAACGTGAAGGTACGCGTCCTGCAAATCGATGGAGGCTATCCAGTCTCCCGGTTGTAGGCGGGACCGTAATGATGGTATTGATGTCATCTTGAACCTTGGTGGTGGAGCCATAGTCTGGTTGAGTCGCCTTAGGTCGATGATCATGCGGAGTTTGTCTGTTCCCTTCTTGGGTACCAGAAAGACTGGGCTGTAGAACCCCGCACTCTCTTCTTCCGTAGGTAGTTCTCGAACCGCGCCTTTTTCCACCAAGGTGTTTACGGATTCCAGCAAGGTCTTTGTGTGTTGTGGACAAACTGGGAGGTGTGATGATATGGGCCTGGTGACGAGCTTGGGGTACTCCAGGAAGGTGAAGAAAACGCCTTCTCTGAGCGATCTGATGACCCACTTGTCTTTTGTAATGAGCTCCCAATTCCTCCAGAAGAACTGCAGGCGTCCGCCCACAACCGGATGAGTGAAGTGCTGAAAAGATGGAAGGATGAAATTGATGACTGGATGATTGAAGTGAAGTGGAGATCGGTGGCAGTCAGTATCTATCTGACTTGCCTCTGCCTCTATCGGAGGACTTCTTCCCACGGCTGCCTCGAGATTTTCCTCTCTCATAGGGACGAAAATTGGCTTGCGTGTCTTGGTAGACTTGGTCTTGCCCTTGGATTTGCCCTTGCCCGGTCGCTGTGCTAATGCTCCAACAAGGCGGGAGGTCTTCTCGTCGTTGACCGATGGCATGACGACCGGAATGGTGTTGTTGAACAAGTACCGCGCAGATAGGGGTTGTTGCGCCAGTTCCGTCTCGACAGATTGAAGTACCTCCGCCTTCGGGTTCTTTAGATAGGCCGAACGTTGGCTTGAACCATGGTGGCATACGTGAGGAGACCGGTCTCCATGACATGGGCGTTGGCTTTGTTGAGTATCGATGAAACCCTTGAAAAAGTCCAACTGCGTAGTAGATAACACCGTCGTCGCATTGCCGTCGGCATCCACTCGTCTGTTAGTGGGGTCTAACACCAACTTGGAGGTAGCCGCCAGGACCCAATCGGAATAGGAGGTGATCCTGTGCTGTGCTAGCATCATGTCCTCCATCAGGTAAACTTGTTTGGCCGGAAGTACCACGGGGGGTGGCTTGGTTACCTTCAAAACCCTGTCCAAATCCCTGTCCAGCTTTGGGTGTTTGGTCGGTAGGACGGAGTTGTGCAGTGCGTAGAAACTGTAGGCACTCGGCTTCTTGAAGGATGCGGAGCTCCTGAGCTGCCGGTCCAGGTCCTTCATCAGTAGTAAAGACTCCGGTGAGGGCGCACACGTCAGTGGGGTCTCAACCGGAGCTGGCTTGTCCGTGGCGAAGAGTGACATTGCCGTGGCCCGCTTACGTTTGCGAGGTGGCTCATCGGAATCAGCGTCCTCCTTTCCTTTCTCCGACCTCGGCATCTGCGGGAGGAGGGTATATAAGGCCGCAATCTTGGCCTTGAACGCTATTTCATCATGTTCCTCCGCTGCACCGTGAGTTGGGGAAGATGACTTTTCCGGTGAAGAGGCAGATGTTGGCTGGTGGTCATCCGGGAAAGAATCGCGTTGATCAGAGTCGGGCTCGGAACTTGACGAATGATCACTTTCACGCACCACCGACGTCGAGGCTACCGGAAGCGGGGCCCGATCCTGGGTCCGGGTCTGCTGTATCGAACTCGGCTCACTCCGGGGTTCCGTAATAACTTTAAGAGGCCCCCCTGACGGCTTGGGTATCTGCTTGGACTTAGCTTCCGGCAGATGATGCGATGATTCTTGTCCGTGACGTGTCTTTGACGAAGATCGGTGACGATGACGAGAATGCATCTCCCTACGTCGTTCCCCGTCCGAATAATCTCTGGACCGCCGAGAACGATGATGATGCGGTGATCATGACCGGCTACGGGGTCTGCGAGACCGATAGCGAGGGGGAGTGCGAGATCTGGGTCGTTGATGGCGATCCCGGTCGGGGGTCCGACTGCGTCTCGACCGTCTAGAAGAGTCACGTTCCGGGATCGTCTGGAGATCTTAGTAGAAGAATCCCTGGAATCCCGGGTCCGATGCTCAGACTTGTCGACTGTGGATCTGGTGTAATCACGGTCCGGGGCCCGGGTCCGCTCCTTTGACCTGTCCAAGGCAGACTTGTGCTTGGGGTCTCGATCCGGGGTCCGGGTCCGTTTTTGGATTTGTCCGAAGTTGACTTGGGCTTGGGGTCCCGTCCCGGGTCCGATCCTCAGACTTGTCCACTTTTGAAGACTTGACCTCCCGTTCGGAAGTTCGGATCCGGTCTTTGTTCTTGTCCCTGGAGGCAGGGTCCCGTTCCGGGGTCCGGATCCGGGTGGGGTCTTTAGTGCCCTTGTCCTTGGAGTCGGGGTCCCGTACCGGGGACCGGGTCCGGACTCTAAACTTTCCATGTCGGGTCTCCTCCCGCGTCCTGGAGTGAGATCTCCCCTTTCTCCCACTACTGTTCGGAGTTCGGGACTTCGATGGAGATCTGGACGAAGAGATGGAAGAGCGCCGTCCACGGGAACCGGGAAAGGAACTGCGGTCGCTGCCCGGGGTCCGGGTTTCAGAAGGACTCCTGCTCTTGTAAACTGCTGGCCTGCGGTCGCCGGGATCCCGCTGGGGTGCCGTGTCCCGATCCATAGGCTGGTCCCGGGCCCCGTCCGAGTCTTCATAATATTCTGTATGGTGACTGGGGCCCGGGTCCTCTCGTCGGTCGGTGGAGTCCCCCAAGATGAATGTGGGCTTGGTCCCGGCCAACTGCGAGCTCTCCACAGGACTGCACGCCGTTTGCTGTACCCTTCCACTTGGCGGAATCTGGGGGCTGTCGCTGGCTTGAACGGCTAAAGTCGGGAGTCCGGTGGACATCTCCAGGTGTTCGTTCAAGCTGAGATCAGCGAGAAGAGCTTGCGTAGCTGCCTGTTTTTTGCCAGGGCTTCTCTTGATGTCGGCGGCCGCCTTGAGAAGGACCTTGCGACGAGCTCCCGCATATCTATGCCAGGTCAGGTCGTCCCAATCAACACACTCACGGCAGGTAACCGGTCTATAACAAATTTGGGCCCGACATTTAAAGCAAAACAAATGTGAGTCTTCTTTGGGCCAAAAATGTTGACACGATTCACAACGTTTGGAGTGCTCGACAGTGGGGGGACTACGTCGGACATAGCTAATTGAAGAATGAAATTTCAATACAAATAACCCTAGGATACGTCTAGAATATCTCAGATTACTTGAACACAGAGACTCTTTTCCAAAACAGGAAAAAGAGGACGGACATGCGCGGAGGCACGCCACTTAGCGGACAGTCAAGGGAGATAATTTCTGTTGCAGAGACCTCCAAATAGGAGGAATATGGCATTCATTGATAGCAGGTTAAGATTTGAGCAACAAATACCCACATTAAATGAGGACAAAAGGGTAAGGAAGAATTAGCAGATTTATTTGCTGGAAATGGCCCAGAATGCGTCTCCAGCAAATGGCCCAGAATGCGTCTCCAGCAATCCAGGACCTCTGGGCTTCCGGGGCCGACTAGGCCACTGGACTCCGGCCTCAAGTGCTAGGATAGTACTTTCAGGAGTGTGATCACTCGCCTACGACATTTTAGGAGTGTGATTTATAGCACTCCTGATTTACAGAAACGAAAAGACTGCTTATGAATATAATTACCGTCTTCATTCTCCTTTACGGAAGTACATGGGATTATAACAGTTATAGCTCGTTCTATACCTGCCATCTCGTGATGTCACTGCCAAATCCCGAATCTACGGAGAATTAGCTTCACGACAGTATGAAATAACATGGGAATGGCAGTGGGAGAAGCAGGAAGTGAGCGCTGCAAACGTAGCTAAAATGTGACAATTTCTTCACTTTTTTGTGATTTACGACACACGGAAAGCAGACAACAGATTTTCTCACGAGATTACTTATTTTTAGAATAAATGTTGCTGATATTGGTATAAAACATAACAAATTATGTACAATGGGTCTGTGGAAGACCATTGGTAAATTTCTCCACATGACATGGGACATACAACGGGATATTTTACATCGCTGGAGAAGTATGAAAATTGAAATGAGTCCATGTGTTAAACACCTACCATTACGCCATTATGGGTCAGAGAGAGAAAATTCCCCACAAGTCTAAGGGGGAAAGAGTTAATAAATGTAATTTCTTCAGAAGCGCATTCAATGGTACCATCCATGAATATCATCCATATGAGCTAGCTAAAGTCAAAACTAATATAGTTCAAATAAAACTAGATTATATTTTGGGCCCCTCTGACCTTAACCCTTTCACCGATTAAACCCGGTGTACGGGGATAACGAGAGTGCCACCCGTACGACCATCCCCGGTTGATCGGGTTAGCTTTAAACCTGTTGGCCATCACGATGGGTACAGCATTTTTATTTTTTTGCATTCGTTTTAACGGAAACCTATCAAACACTGTATACTTCTGGAAAGTCAAAACCTTGATCAATTTGATTCTCGAAATTGTTTGTTTGTTCCGCAAAAGAAATAAAGCAAAATTAGATGTTGAACGAAAAAAATCGGAGCGAAAAATGCGTTTTTTTCCACATACCGTGTGACGGGCCTCTCGGCAGCAAGCCGCAGAAATGAAAAAAATCATCGAAAACCTCATCCTAACTCCTGTATTTTTGATGTTACACGACTGGTAAAGCGTGGTGAATATTCCCCCGACGATTAAAACTGCCAACGACAACCGGCAAAGTTTATTTCCATATTTTTACGAGTCTTGATCCACAAAGTTTGACAACCAACTTTCTATTTCGCCCAAGATGGTTGCCGCTTTCGGACGACGAGCCAATCGGTATGCGTAATTTCGCCCACGTGACCTCCATCCGCCAACAGATAAGAAGCGCGTAGACAGTGGCTGGAAAAATGGAATTACATCATTTTCAATCCAATCGTATCCTCCGTTTTATTTTTGCCATCCGTCCCAGGTCATGTCATGTACAGAAAGGGGAAAGCCCACGCTTTCGAATGAGAGGTCAAACATTGCAAATGGCCGAGTACAACTCGAGATAAACACTGTCAAATGCGATCGAAAAAAGACGATTTCTCCGTTGAATTTTGACGTTTTCAAGTCGAGAAAGCCGGGGAAAGCGCATTCTCTTGAAGTAAAACCTAATTTTGTATGCTATTTGATTTATTTTGCTATAAAACTGGAGCAAATAACACCGGAGTGTTCATTGTGGAGACGGGGTCCCAGGGGTTTTTCTAGCCGTTTTCTCATCGTGGTAATCCCGATGAGAAATTTCCGAAATTGAGTTTTGAGGACTTTTGCAAATTGAGTTTTCCCTCGACAAATTCAGTTTCTCGTAATTTTCCCCATTACGCGCGCTTGCGCGCGAAAAAAATATTGAGTTTTGCTGATTTACTGGTCTTCATTGTTGTGTAGTTGTATCGGAATAAACTTATTTTAATCCTTGAATCTTGTCCCGAGTTCACGAACCGACGTCTGTTGTCGTTGTTGTTGTTTCCTGGCGCAGTGTAACTCTCCGCACAAAGGTGATATTGGCAATCTGAACGGTACGCAGGAGAACGGCTTCAGTCTTGCGCTTATTCATTGGACAAGTGATTATGTCGTTGGAATTACTACCCAATCAAACACCGCGTTACGAAGATCTGCCAAGGGGTGGTATACATATGAGAGCGCGTGCTCGTTAATAGAAACACACCACAAACACTTTGACAGCATGGACGAGGGCAGTCGCAAACCAGCGGCCAAAGTAATATGTGAATGAAATTGTTCGATCAACCATGCCTACTGCTCCATGGATCAACTGATGCAAAATATTTTTCTCAACTGGTATCGTCTGACGCCAATCAGAGACTACACTAAATAACAAAGTCTATGTTGTTTCAGTCGTCGTATACTAGTACAACACGATACCGCCGAAAAAAATCGATACGGCACAATGCTACGCCGTAAGGGTCATTTACTGTGGTTTAGGGACAGAGTGAAAACGGAAGTTTTCAGGTTGATAATCGAGTATTAATTTAAAAATATTGACAACTTTTCAAACATTTTACATGCAACCCACACTAAATGACCCTTTACCAGATCAGGGGAAAGGACCAATTGGTATAAAATATCTATCCCAATTGAGATCATAAAATATCCCACTTTGGATATTTTTTTTATAATTCCATATTTTCAAGCTGGCATATTCTCCTAGTTATTTTGTTTGTTTAAAAACATACAAAAGTGGTGATTGATGGGAAGTATACTGCAGCAACATGAAAAAAGAATGCATGTAATTTTAATATCAGAGAGAATAACTTGGGTGAGAAAAACTCAGCAAAATTATACAATCGCATTGGCAGTTTTGTCAAGTAAATTCTATCTTGCTTTTGTACTTTAGATGCCGAAATTCGCCATTGCGGTTTAGTTTGAAAATCGGTCAAAATATCCCAATTAGGATATATTTCAATATCCCAACTTCAAGGATTTAAAAACTACCATAACATTACTCAATCATAGGACATGCAGTTGGTTTCAGTCAATGCTACTCTATACCAGTTTCAACTGTCGCTGTTCACATCTTAGTCTCGATAAAACAGAAAATATGTTTGAATTATTAGAGCATTTACTCTATATTGCATGGTCACATACTGATAATAATTAGATATTCCTGTACATACAAAAACTGTAGACTGCATTTACTGAACCAATCTACGTGTACAATGGACAGGTCTTTTTAAATGTCTTTTTTGAATTTCTTTTAGTTACCCCTATGAAAATGTTTGCATAATTGAGTTTCTGAGCCGAAACTATGAAAATCATGGATATATTGAGTTTCTGGTACAAAAAGATGATAACAATGAAAATATTGAGTATTTTTAAATTATAGGCGCGCCGAAAAATTGAGTTTTAGGAAATTCTCAAATTGAGTAGATGAAAGATTTTGGGCTAGAATAACCCCTGGGTCCCTATGTTTTTCTACAAATCTCAGACGCAAACACGTTTTCTAACATTCCAAAGACAACATATACAAATTTTAACAGTTCTCAGGGAATTGATCGTCAGCAGATCACTTTTGTCAGGGGAAATAATCGGTGAAAGGGTTAATAAGTTTGACTAAGGGACCAACAATCTCTGGATTTACATGGACGACAATCTTGTTGACAACTCTCCTAATACACACGTAATGTATCTCCGAAGAATGACATGACTCATGATATCGTTAGGTCACAGAAAAATAAAAAGATTATTTAGGGGAGACAACTCGGTCAAATATGTAAAACTATCAAGCTCATCAACCTGTCGCGATTTATTGATATGTAATAATTGGAACACCTTGCACAAGATAAAAAGATCCTCAGCTCAGAATGAGAGCAAGAGATGATAATTATTTTAGAATTTATATTTAGATTACATTTATATTTAAGCTTTCCATCGTTTTTCTTCTGACGAACACAAATTCTTCAAACATTGACTGACATTGCACTTTAGGATTCAGTTGAATCCGGTGCAATAAAATTCCGAAATGTTTAAATCCAAGCCAACTTTTTTTAAATATTTTTTTCTCACCGCAAATTATGATAAACTATTTTATAGCATTGGCCTATAGTTATTCAGTAATCACACTTGGCATTACTATGGCGTACTGTAGTGTACCAGTAACACGAATATTATGGAACTACCATAAATGGAGTTTTGGCACTGCAGTCTGCAGCAACAATATCACCTTGACCCGCACAACCATTCAGCCGGGCCTAAGCCTTGTCAACCACAACATTCAACAAACATATTTTTTCACGCCATGATGTGCTGGGGGAACACGGCGAGAAAACATGAATAATAACGTACATCTGTCAGAGTAGGCAATTTGGACGACTGGATGTGGTCCGTCATCCTGCGGTACTGGAATGACATCTTTCCAGTTGATACGCTCCCTGTACGGCACCCAACTAGCGGGACTCCCGCCTTCTTCGCCGCTGCTGTCCGCCATGCCGCCGGGAGAAAAGAATGTGCGATAGATGGCGCGCTTTTAGCACAACCCCGTTCTCAAAACCCTCCTGTCAAAGCGAGACGTTTTCGTACCTAGGACGCAATATCGACGGGATTGGACACGCGATATCATCAAAGCCAAGCGCGTTTTATTCCATATGCAGAATTAAAGGTGAACTGCAAAGCTTTTAATTTTATCTAAATTGTTGCTTATATGCATCTTGTCTTATGTGACATAACTTTTATACGTTTTTGGGGCAAATATAGTTTGTAAAATTGTACTGATAAAAATATTTAAGTTATCCTGTTATAAATCCGTCTTGAAAACTTGCATCGTTTGTCTCTCTTGGTTTGTAGAACGTTATGGCGTTATAGTGGTCCCCTTCATTCAAGTTTTATTCAAATCTGACGTCATGCTACATCGGATGAATGAACGAGGACCACTATAACGCCATGACGTTCCAAAAACAACGGAAGGCAAGCGATGACGTTTTTAAAAGTTCTGGCTCTCGGTATAAGTTTTGACTTCTCATATACCCAAAATAAAACAATAACCCACAGAACTATTACCACACATAATTATAGAACTATAGAAGTTCTTGTTTTATGACATTTTAACAGAGCATTGGAAAGCTTTTCGGTTCACCTTTAAGGAACAATCCGGCAATTTGTGATATTGGCATCGCAGGGTAGTGTAACTACATCACTGGGCACGATAATAAGTGGAGTGAGCCTGTGAAACGGAGATGCGCTGTGAGGAGATTGGCTTTAGCGCACGTGAACAGAGGTACCCGAACAGTATACACAAGCAAAATATGCGCTACTGGTATATGTGAATCAGCTCACACAGAGCGAATACGCAGTCGGGAAGTAGTAGAGAAAGGCCATTTTGAAGCGCATTTGGGGGGGGGGGGCGATATATGAACCATACTGTGCCCAATTGTAGCATGTCTCATATTTAAAGTTCTCGTAGTGCAGAATAAGACTGCGGACGTGTTGTCCACGTCGATCGATGATGTCATTGTGCGTATGCGCAGTCGATGATTGACAGAGCAGGCTAGGGCATTTTCGGATGCACATGGGTTTTTCGGTGATATATGGGCCAGATATGGTCCAAATGTAGCGTGCATGTCGCATTGAAGCTGTCGTTGTATAGAATAATATTTGGGTGCTGTCCACGTTGACCGTTGAAGCAATAGTGCGCATGTGTAGTCAAGTGGTAGTAGAGAAAGGGCATTTTCGGATGGGTATGTGAGTTTTTTTGGACGAATAACGGACAGCAGAGTTCAAATGTGGCGTGCATGATACACAGGTTCCGGTAATAATACGCGCTCCCTTCGGCAATCTCCGTATGACTCCATGCCCAATGGACTCCATCCTGGCAACAGGGCGCGTATTTGCCACCCGAACGACTGATTCCTGGTTGAATGGGTTGCTGGGGAGGGACACATTTTGCCTGAACTACGTGACATATTGCAGATGGGCCAGTTATAGTTTTTCTGAATTTGTACGATAAATAAGTGGTAAGAGAATAATTTCATCTTCCGACAGACTAGAGACCAATATTCGGTTACCGATTTTCTAAACATATTTAAATTGTTTCATGTTTGCAAGAGTTTTTGGTGGACTAAATTGTCACTTCTCGCGACAAAGAAATCCGTCACATATCATTGTTTTAATAAGTTGTGAGTATTGTGAGAGAGGTTCTTTAATTACTCGACGTCGGTAAATATACGGAAAAGGCCGAACGGAAGAGAATGCAATGGACTCTAGGTTCCAGTTGTCTCTGGCTGTTAATATATGTCACCTTCACATTAAATGCTACACTAACGTTCCGTCATTTACCTTGACTTACTGAATAGGGTAAACTGTTCAAACCGGGAAACGCACGTGATCTCATATAGCCAATCAAGATAGGAGCTTGCCAACACCGTGCAGTGAGGATTTTCTTTCATGTCTGACGGTGTAATTCCCAAATATGGCAAGTGTTGGTTGTATTGATGTTAATTTCTTTCGAATAGCCGATCAAATTTGAATTTTAAAGAGGTCATACATTGCATTCCTCCTAATATGGAACACGGAGTATTTATAGAGCTATGACCTCACCAAACCCGTATTCTGATCAGATAATGTGTTATGTTCAGCCAAGGCAACACGTGTAGTGTTCGACTTGGATATGCGAAGATGATATATGTGAGCCTCGCCCCTTTGTGGAATTTACTGATAGTAAATATTTTGAAATTCATTTAGTTCCGTTCTATAAACGTGGCTGCAGTACCTCGAATGAAGTACGGTATTCCACAAAAATATTTGTATCACCGACTGGGCTAGTTTTCAGGGGACTTAAAAGCGAAATCGGCTATCTGCTGGGGAAAAGTAAATATTGAAATTTAGACTGCGCTATTCTTTGGAAACAGAGTAGGGGTCAACATACCCATATACCATAGCCCATAGACATCTAGTGGTATGTACACCTTGAAGGCAGTACAACTAGGAATTCTAGGGAAGGTCTCGGTGGGTCCTGACCTTCGTAGATAGGGATACCCACGACGAGTAGTAGGGGATATTTTTTGCGAAATGTGAACAATAATGGGTCCAAATGTGGCGTGGTTAGTGCCCCATTGAAGCCCTCGTTGTGTCATATCATGTTGATCTTTGACGTCATCGCATTCATGCGTACGCGCGGATAAGCATAGAAGGGGCAGTTGATGTATGATTCGTGAAAACAATGCGTTTGTTGTCATCTTGAATCTCTTGGCGTAAAGTCAGGGGAGACAGCGTTTGTCGGCAACTGTTGTCATTGGAATAGAGAAGCTGGGATCAAACACATTCCAAATTGGACTGGTTTAGACCTGTTTGAACTAGTTCAGCCCACTTTCAGTTTTGATCATGGGCGACTCCCGTCTTAACGCGGAAACGCTTTCAATGCCCGTCTTAACGCCGTGACGCCCTAACCCTACACTCACACACACCTATACGTATCCCCTAGTGTCTTAACGCCTTACCACAATCAGATTGGAGAGAGAGATCATCATCATCAACAACAACAGCAACAGCAGCAACAACGAGCATATTGCGTATTACACATGTTGTTATCCCAAATGTTCATACCCAATCTGGAAGAGCCGCCCTGATTATGTTTATTGCCTTTGCGATCAACCACAGACACTCAATGAGCAGTCACCCTTTGGTAACGAACAACTTGAGATTGGTCACCATCTAAACGATCGGTGGATTTTGGGGCGCTGCTCCTATCTCAACGATCTGTGGGTTTGGGGCGCTGCTCCTATATCAACGATCCACGAGTTTTGGGACGCTGCTCCTAGACCCATTCCAGCAGATTCATTTGATTGGTCTGGGGCCTCAGCCGTCTCCGGTGATGTACGATATCTGATGGCGAAGGGCTGGTCGAACACCTGGATGTGGGCGCTGGGGTAGTAAAACACCAGTTGATCTGTCTCGTTATGGCTTAAGATGTACGCGAATGTTGTACCAGTATATACTAGGTGAAAGGCGATGGTTTGATGGCTTCGAGACAGCTGCGTAGACGAGAAAAGGCAGGCGACAGGGCGGAAATGGTAGCGGTTCAAGAAAGGACCACCTTTTCTACCGCCTGACAAAGCCAGTCTTTTCGGCGGGAGTAAACCCTTTGAAGTTTACGTTTACTGACTAGAAAATGATGCCTTATCTGGATACTGTTTCCCGATAATGTTTACTGTATTGGACCACGTGCTCCTGAGTGTAATTACTGGGGGCGTGATTTTGAATTTGTTTCACCAGGCTAGCCACCTGATTGGCTAACAAATGTAGTTTGGAATTCGCGCGGAATTTATATAGCGCTGATTTTTAGCATATGCCATGCATACAGAGCGATTTGTAGAGATCTTCAACTAAAATAATAAAACCTGATACACTTTTCAGTGTTTAACTATATTTCTGTAATACGCGAGACCCATACGGGAACGAAAAAATATTGGAAGTGAATATTGTTCCGTAATACGGTATAATAGCGCGATTCGGATCAATAATAGCTAAGATTCATAGCGTCTCCCTTCCCTCAACGCTATGCCGACGACAAATAGATTTCCCTGGTGGTAACTCGAACATCTCCATGGCGCACATATTATTACCGTTGCGCCCTATTGGACCTTCATTAACTTGAGAAAATGGGCCGCCATGAATAAAAATACAGAAATGGCAGACTAAATGGCCCTTCGTCGGTCATATATTAATTACAGACGTTAAAATTATCCCTACAGAGCCTCAAAATCACCTAAAATCGAAGGTCAAGAAGATGGACATTTCCGTCATAATAGACCCCGTGTATACAGGGGATGATGATCACAACATCGATTATGGAGGTGTTCGAGTTACCACCAGGGAAATGTATTTGTCGTCGGCATAGCGTTGAGGGAAGGGAGACGCTATGAATCTTAGCTAGATCAATAACCACTTCGTATTAAGTGGATATTGTTCCGTAATGCAGTATAATAGTGCGATTGGGATAGATAATAAGATAAATATCATCATCGCCGTATTTTACCTTGATCATTCTCACCTTTTTCCGTTTTAAGGGAAACGGAGGAATAAAGTTTTGTCTTTGCAGACAATATTTTACCGTTTCATAGCGTTTTCAGAGGGTAGTTTCATAGCTGGCCCTGGCATACTATTTGTTTTCCAGAAAAAGCCTAAAAAGTCCGACTAAACTTTAAAAATGCTAATTTGGAAAGGGGAAGTATAGCCGACCGATCTGGTGAAATTTGGATTTGTTCAAGGCTAAAAGTCTTGGATCGGAATTTTAAATTTTAAATCGAAACTGATGCACTACCAGATAAAACACGGTGGTATAACCTTCAAGGAATAAACGTATACATTAGAACTTTTCAAATTGATAAAAATAAAGCGAAAGACTCTAGGCCTACGTGCTGGAAATAGGGATTATAAATCAAAAATTCTCTGATTAATTCTTTGTATTGGCAGACAGACCGAGCTGTTGAAAAGAAAACGTGGGGTTATGGACAATAGCTCATAAAGTATATGTTTTTTTTCTTTCTATTTCATGATGTATAAAGTTGAATTCTAGATCTTTTGTTTTACCTGGCACGCCTAGGCCTGATGTTAGCCTCTGTTGTCTCAAATAGTCCTCTGAACCCTATCGTCAACTGCACAAAAAGAGAATAGCCCGATCGCACTATTCAACCTTTTCCCCACAGTTTAATAATTGAACCTCAAATAACTTTGAAAAGAACTGCGTTTCAGGTCCCTTTCAATCATTCGTTCCAGGGTCCTAGATTTCACAATCTCATGGGATTCGGGTTGTACAAAGTGCGCATGGGGGAATTTTACTTCCGGTTGCTAAGTTTTATTTACAGCTGTGTGTGTGTGTTTCTGCAAACCAGTGACGTGTAACGGAGTGATCTATGTAGTTCTAATCTCTTATCGCCTGCTTGTCTTTAGCAGATTCTCTAACCCAAATCCCAATGAAGAAAAGAATGTTCTCCAAATTCACTACAATTTTGCAGCAAGCTGTTGAAGCGGTGTGTATAAACTTTCTGTGCACTCTCCTGTGATGCGGATGCTGCTGTCAATGTGTCATTGATGAGTGATGGTTGAGTGATGAGATCATGTGATAAAACATCAGTTACATGACAGTTAAAGATAGGCTTCTGTGGTATAATGATATAGTTAGATGGGACCCTGGAACGTAGTCTACTACAAAATATAATGGAATTTCTGGCCCGAAATCTGGGGAATGGAAATCTGCATGATTGATCAAATTTTCCCACCCCTTGTCAATTGCACTCATTTCAGTTCAGGGAAATTGCAGAATTCGCAAACGTTGTCGAATTCGTAAATAGTTACCGAATTCGTAAACAATAATATTTACGAATTCGGCAACGTTTTCGAATTCGTAAACTGTGAGATTTGAGAAAAATAACATGGGTGCATGACATAGGTCAAAATCCACATTTTCATACTTTTATAGAAAACGACAGCTACGATTTTGAAATTACAGGATGAAAAGTTTAGGAGCAAGTGCTGCCACCTATTCATCCAGAAAAAATGGCCCCGGTCGCCGATCGTGATACCGGATTGTTTTTTTTAGGGGAAAACGGTGTCCAGAGTTGCCGAATTCGTAAACATTCGACCATAATTTGCCCAGCTTCTGTTGCCGAATTCGACAACGTTTACGAATTCTGCAATTTCCCAAACTGATTTGGAGCTTTCTTCGAAATGGCTGGAAGTATGGTCATGAAAATTCACCCGCATGTCAATCTTGACACAAGAAGGATACCGGGGTACTGAAAGAAGAAAAATGTAAAAATAATAATTTCATTTATATGTTTATTTTGTACATAATGTTAGTCAATGGGACTGTCAATCGGGCTTAAAGAGGTAGTAGCGTGATTTTAATTGTTCTGGTAAACTGAACATTATGATCATCTGCAACATTTTCCAAAGGTTTTTCATCTCTCGAAGTTTTGAATTCCATACAGGGACCAATATTGTTAGAGTCTCAAATTCGGTCTAGTGAACAAGATGGAAATGGGAAATGACTGAGATGACGTCGGATAACGTGACCTGGTGTTCATGACGTCATGTTAGAAGGCATCACAGTACGATAAAAGTTCTATGACGTTGCAAAGCGTCATGTTCAGAATGCTGATGCGTGTTTTGCGACGTCATCTCAGGCACTGGAACCAAGTGCAGGTGCTGTCATGTTTTTCAGAGAATGTCAGAAATGTGATTTCATTGCCCGTGATATTAAAAATTTAGGTCACAGAAAAATGTTGACTATAGTTAATCTCAACTACTAAATATCTTTTATCGAAATATGTTATTTGCTGAATATTTTCTAAATGACGCTACTACCTCTTTAACCCACATAAGTATAATAAGAACCCCAAATGCAGGATCAAATTGATCTACATGTGTCGGACAATAGTACTGGACAACTATTTTTCCCATGTAGTACATACAGGTGAAAATATTAACCAAATCATTTTCAATATTAATTTTTCATTTCATATTCCTGTATCTTTCTGGTGAATTTGACTTTATATTGGTCCAGTACGGTATCACTCCAGTTGAATAGTTTGACACTTGTAGATCAATTTCGACGCTGAATTCGAGTTCATATATTTAACTTGGTCAAGCCCGATTGACAGTCCCATTGTCTAAAATTATATGTACAAAATAAATGTAAATATGAAATTAATATTTTTCATTTTTTCTTCTTTCAATATCTTCCTTGTGTCTAGATGGGTGAATTTTTATGACCATACTCCAAGCCACTGATGGGAAGAAAATGCCAAAAGACTGAGAAGGGGTGGGAAAGTTTGATAAATCAGATTATCGAGTACGAATACCCCGTAAAACATTAACCAATGCAAATTATTTCAACTCTTTCAACTAGTTGGTTTCAAATATTTCGGCTTGACTCGAGTCCAGACATCATCAGGAGCGCAACAGCTTTCCCGTTTCGTATTCTTTCTGGCTCTAGCACTTACAGCGTCTTCATGCATCTATGAATCTCACATCTCGTCATGGCCAATTGTTTGGCTTTGTGGAAATGTGATTAAAATTATGTTCATAATTGATTGTCTGTGTTGGTTATACCGCGCCCATGCTGGCTGTTTTCAAATTTGTTTTTGATATATTGTGTAAACATAAATCCATCTCAATTGTCTATAGTTAAAAGAATCCTGAGAATCTTTATAGGTTACAGATTTTGGGATTTTTAGGTGCACAATAGGAAATAATACTTTGTGATGTCATGCCTACCCAGTGGGAGCTATCGAATTTGAGGAAAAGCAATAACTGAACTTCTCAAACATTCTCCCAGAGGCTATTATGATAGACCTGGGTCCTGAGTGAAAATGGAGTCCATAAGCTCATAGCACCATAAATAGGCTGGGCTGGATGTATACTGACATACCATACTGACATGCCACACCAAAAACTTAGATAACTGCGTTGTAGACCACAATGCGCGTTGATAAAGTAATCGAGTTATAATGCACTACAGCATGGATCAGTGTATAGTCCTGAACGATTTCGCTCTGAATGGTATTTGTTCCCTCCCTACAGTATACTCGTAGGGTAAACGTCCAGAGCCTGATCTAGACTTTTAGATTGGGTGCCTATTGATACACGACACAGAGTGTGGCAAGGTGTAGTGAAATAGGCCACGGTGGAGGACTGCTGAAACCCATGGAAGCTTTAGTGTTAAATGTCTAAAATTCAGCTCAAAAGGTTGATCTCTAGCTAGTATTGGTTTCCGCATGTTTAGAGAAGAAATTTGTACAATTTTATTTTTTTATTTTTACCCAACTGGGTGCGGTGCCCAAACTCGTGGTGCCCAACCCGTTGTAATGGGTTCAAGAGGACCTGGTTGTAGCCCTTCTTCAATCGTCTTTATTCTTCATATTTCTCTCATGGTCAATAAATTGATCCATGCTCCTATAATCTTGCAACAGCCCTCACAATTCTGAAAATCTGCCCCGGCAAAACTATTGTTGGACTGAAATAACCCAGTTATTTAACACTATTAAAAATTGTTGTCTGTGAACTCTCATATCAGAATATGATCACAATGTCTGATATTATTTGCTAATGATATAATATTGTATTTTTTTATTTTTTTTGAGGAGACTAATAATGTTTAAATTTATAATTTACATCATGTAAATGTAAACACTTAATTTATAAATCATGTTTATTTATAAATCATGACTGTGTACATTTTTTTTGCTGTTTGTTTTTTCAGCTTGCACCGAACATCACTCTCCAGGAAGATTTTGTCTACCATTGGAAGGCTGTGACAAATTATTTTATTGACAACAAAGGTAAATATAACAATAACATCATTTTCAGAATTTTCATTAAAAGCAGTTTGATAGGCCTATATTATATTTCTCTATTTTATGGATGGTCAATCATTCTTATAACATCAGATTGTGTACTTCCTACTGTCAGATATATCCTCTGACTGCATTTGTGTTAAAAAGCGGTGTGACGCTGTTATATGCATGGGTTTTGGCCAATCATCATCATCCATTACTAAACAGGGCAGAGTGATGGGCTCCGGTCATGACAGCTGAACATGCTGAATAAGATATGTGCTCCTGTCATACAGTTGAGTACCGTATGTAATGTGTTTATTCCTCTATAAGATATACAAGATGTATTTTCCATGTCTCTTGTATGCAGATATATGCTTCCTGTATCAATCAAAATCTATAAAGACAGCATACACTCTGCTTTTTGGGGCTCAATGTCGTCAGAGGGTGTTGCACGTTATGCAGATTAAGAGATTACAAACTCTGACATTGGGAGAATGCGAGATGAGATTCACCTGGGTTTTTTTTTGGTTTTTTTTTTACGATGAAAATCATGTGCAGTAAATAATGGCAGAAGCCTATCCGTAAAATATTCATTTGACGTAACCCTACCTACCCATCAAACATGTCCCTACCCAAATCTTTTTGTTGGCATTGTCATTATTACTGCACAAAATTTGTTTGCTGAAGTCATAGGCGTATTTTGTACACAGAGAATTCGGGATAACATTTTTTTAATTTTTTTTTTATTTCCCTACATACCTATATTTTTGTGAGATTGTGAGATTCTGCCCAACAAACATTTTTTTCATAGCCTTATTAGATATTATTCATATATCTAGGTTGAGTGAGTGAGTTAGGATTTAATGCGCGTTCAGCGCTATTTCGGCCATATAGCAACGATATAACTAACTACGATATGATTAGCTGTACATGTGTGACTATCCATGTACAGTCAGCATGTAGACGAAATTAATCTTCCCCTCCTGGCAACAGACATGGTACAAAACTCATGCTGCTCACCCACTTCGGGGCTTCATATATCTTTGTGCTATATGTCCATAAAACTGACCTTGACCTCGAACTAAATATGTTACCACCGTCTAGATGAGAAGAAGCCTATTGAGCATACGAATATCCCGGGTCACCTGGAGCAGATGTTGGAGATACTACGAGAGGAAGAGTCCGTCTGTGAGACGGGGAGTACTGGCCCCTGTATGGAGTACATGTTACAACACAAACTCTTGGAGACACTCTACACACTGGCAAGGACAGATGTAAGTTCATGTTTCACTTTCACCTCAATACACAGAGAATTTCAATATTTTTGAGTTTCCGTGCCTGAAAAACAGCCGAACAGAAGTTGTATCCAAATAAGGGAGATACAAAGCCCTTTATCGGTAATGAAATTAGTAGTATTACATGTACGGTAGCAGATTAGAGAGATGTACCTATGATCGACTGAGCTGTATTGACTCAAATGTTTACGGATAATTTTCTTCAATTCGTTATATATTTCAGTTTCCCCCCGGTATGAAGCAGACAGTGTTGGTGTTTTTCACAAAGCTCTTGTCCAGGATAAAACAACCTCTTTTACCACATATCAATGTTCACAGGGCTGTTCATGTAAGTACAGATATCGTGCGGCTATGTGTTCAATCCGCCTCATTATTCATTGTATTCCCGCCAAACAGCAGGTTCACCTCAGTGGCTCTATCCCGATATAATTTTAAGCAACAGATTGACACTGCGCAGATGATGGGTGACATGCTGTGTTGCTCCTGGCGTAAATGTCTGATGCATACTTTCTCTTTCATGCCTGTGTTTATACCACGGAGAATATTCGAACAGGTGATAGCTGGATTACTTTCAACTTACAGAATGCCAAAAAATTACTATCAATGTCATCATAATAGTTGTTTTCTTGAAATAATAAGTTAATTAAATACATAATAATTAAATCACTAGTTAAAAATATTCTCCCAGACTGGGCAGGAATGAAAAGGTACAGACCAGAAATTAACACAGGACCCATCAGGCTTTAGCTAAGCTTTAAGAATAAACCAGGGGTGTCTCGATTTCACTTTTTCCCCACTATCAGGGTTTCTCCATGTGAAATCTTTAAATATCAGGGTGTCTCATTTCAGTATGGGGCATCTTATGGGCCCCCAGATGCATGTCTAGCTAACAGCTCAAAGCTTGTACTGGGGTAGGTTCAGGGGATGCTAATGTAGCTCATTCTCTTGGTGTCAGACTTTGTACCTCCTACTGTCAGATATACCCTCTGATTGCACTGCGGTTGGAATCATGGTGCGCAGCTTTTGTGTGCATGACTCTTGACCAATCAGCATGATGTCATGGCTGAACAAGACGTACCGTGTGTCCTTTTGCATAAAACTTGTTTCTTTTACAAGATGTACTGTATGCATTTCTCATCTCTCTAATATATACATGCTTCCTGTGTTGATTAAAATCCATGCATGATTTGTCTGCACAGTACAGTCAGAGGGTGTTACGCCAACTTTTAGGATGTTAAAAACTGACAATGGGAGAATGATTTAGCAAGAACTGGGGGAATAGAGGAGTTGATCTTCTCCCCCTCTTTGATAACATGTGGGTTAGTCAAAGCGGATACATTCAGTTGAAGAACTCAAAAGATCCTAAGATCTTACATGGTGGCTTGCTGCATGTAAAAATGATATAAGAAGATATAAATTCCCTGGAGAAGGGAGTACTTGTGGCGAAATTATTGGACCCCACCACTACTCCAGCAAGCCTGAGATATTGATTTACCTGTATACAGATTAGTTATGTGCTGTGATTGATTCGCTGTAAGCTAGATTCAGCGTAGATTAACCAGTATAAAGCATTTCCATTATACTAAATCGCTGTTTTAATTTTCCAGAGGCTTGTGAAGATTTGTGGGGAGGTAAAGGCTGGCCCAGCTGAGAATGAAGAGATACAGTTTCTGTGTACAGTCTGCTCTAAAATCACAACTGATCCATATCTGGTTAACTTCTTCCTTGATGTGAGTCATTGTCGCATTGATGTTGATAAGGCCTGACAAAGTTTGATTTCGGGTAACCTTTTTCCAAAACTGGCTCAGCTGGGCAGATGGCTTTTGTAGCTAACATTGTTATCAAATGGGTCGAACTCTTGTTGAAGGCGTCTTCTGGGTGAATTGAATACTCGACAGGCCCCATCTGCGATATTTCATGGGTTGTCCATAATTTCAGTATTTTATCGGAATTTAATACTGACAGACACACAGAGTGACGTTCATGCCTGAAATCCTGGCATTGCCAAAAAAGCGAGCAGGAAACATTACTTCAATTTGTAAGGGGAGATTCGTCTCGCGACAAAATCTGGAGCAATAATTACCACACAATATTTGTGTCAATATTAGTTCATGATTGTCTGAGGCAAGAAATTGTTTTAGTTACGGTAAACCCTCTAATAATTGACTCCCAATCAAAATCAAAATCCAATCACTTCCAAGTTTGGGGGCAAAGTTCAATTGGTTGTTCTAATAAATTTGATCACTCCCTGAAATCATTGAAATACACATAACAAAGAAATAATGGATTATGTGGATGCCTTTGGATCATTTTGTCAAATTTTTGTTCTAATAAATTTGATCACCCCCAGATTTTATGGTGGGAAATTTCACTTCCTCTGATTGAATTATAAGAGGGATTGTTTTGGTGAAAACTTGTTAAAAAAGGCATGAAGTGCATATTTAAAAATGAGGTGGAATTGTCTGTGAACCAAATTATTAACTTTGTTAGACCTACATGTAAGCTGCAAAAGATTATTTTGACTGTCTTCCATATTCACAAATGCCCTATGTTATATGAATTCCTTCCTTCATAATAGTCCTCTTAGAAGAAGAAAGGAATTAACATATTTATTGTGATAGCTCTTTCTTCAATGACTGTCTAGGATGACACCCCGTTTCTGTTTCAGTTTGCACCATTTCTGATATACACATCACTCTTGTATTACGTAAAGCGTTTCATTACTCACAAAATAGTACACCTGTCCATTAGGTAAATTCTTTATAATTATATTTGTAGACTGCCAAGAAGAAGGAGGCTTCTCATTCACAGTCCAAAGTTTCTGGAGTTGTCTCCCCTCTATCATCTAAGTCAGAGTTCAGCCTTATCAGCTCCCTCCTGGCACTATCACAAAGTGCTGTAAGTCAAGAACATCTCTAATTTAAAAGTTTTAATTGAAATTAAATCAAAACATAAAGAAAGTTTTTGTCTCAATCAGGACTGATATTGCCTGATCTCTTAACTGGCTCTGATGCACTGTGGTGACCTTGTGGTAGAGTGCTCACCTTGGAAGCAGCAGGTCCAGGGCCAAGTCATATGAAAGACTTAAAAAATGGAACTTGTATCTTCCTTTTTGTCCCCCGCTACTTAGTAGGGGGGGACTTAGAAACACCGGTGTCCGTGATTCCGTAATTCCGTGATTCCGTAATTCCGTAAGATTTTCTTGTCCGGACAATAACTCGTGAATGATTCAACCGATCAACTTCAAACTTGGGGTGTGCCTTGACATCGGCGAGAGGACGGTTGGGATTGTTTTTCAGCAATGTGCGTAATCCAATATGGCCGCCGTCAGCCATTTTGGATTATAAGCAGTTCGATCTTAGATTTTCTTGTCCGGACAATAACTCGTGAACGATTTAACCGATCAACTTCAAACTTGGGGTGTGCCTTGACATTGGTGAGAGGGCGGTTGGGATTGTTTTTCAGCAATGTGCGTAATCAAATATGGCTGCCGTCAGCCATTTTGGATTATATGCAGTTGGATCTTAGATTTTGTTGTCCGGACAATAACTCGTGAACGATTTAACTGATCAACTTCAAACTTGGGGTATGCCTTGACATTGGTGAGAGGACGGTCGGGATTGTTTTTCAGCAATGTGCGTAATCTAATATGGCCGCCGTCAGCCATATTGGATTATAAGCAATTGGATCTTAGATTTTGTTGTCTGGACAATAACTCGTGAACGATTTAACCGATCAACTTCAAACTTGGGGTATGCCTTGACATTGGTGAGAGGACGGTTGGGATTGTTTTTCAGCAATGTGCGTAATCTAATATGGCCGCCGTCGGCCATATTGGATTATAAGCAATTGGATCTTAGATTTTCTTGTCCGGACAATAACTCGTGAATGATTTAACCGATCAACTTCAAACTATGGGTGTGCCTTGACATTGGTGAGAGGACGGTTGGGATTGTTTTTCAGCAATGTGCGTAATCTAATATGGCCGCCGTCAGCCATATTGGATTATAAGCAGTTGGATCTTGTCTGGACAATAACCCGAGAACGATTCAACCAATCTACTTCATACCTGGGGAGTGCCTTGACATTGTTGAGAGGAGGATTAGGATTGTTTTTCAAGGACGTGCTTAATCCAATATGGCCACCATCGGCCATACTGGTTTTCATTGGATTTTAAGCAGTTTAATCTTGTCCGGACAATAGCTGGAGTACGATTCAACTGATCTACTTCAAACTTGGGGAGTCCCTTGACCTTAGTGAGAGGACAGTCATGTATTATGTTTTATGAATGTGCATAATCCAATATGGGTGCCATCCGCTGTATTAGATTATGTTAAGCTCATCAGCGATATCTCCATTTTCAAATCTCACTCTTATCAATGATATGAGATATCATCGACAAAAAAAAATCGACCATAGAGGTCCATGGCCCCCGCAGCAGCAGCGCCAGTTATGGTGGATGTAATCCACCATAACTGGTGCTGCTAGCGGGGGACATGGACCTCTATGGTCGATTTTTTTCATTTCAATCTTTATTTAATGGTGGAATGGTTATTACAATAACATTTCCACATTTGTACAGCATTTATTATGAGATGGAAAATACAGCAATATTTAGAATGCTCAGCATTAAGAGGATAGATCAAGGACGGGTCGGCCTGGTGTCCGGATAACTTGACTGGGCTGTCATGATTTGGCTGAAATATTGTTGAAAGCGATGTTAAAATCCTACTCACTCATTGATATGATTCGGTCTCAAAATGTTGTACAAATGGGATGAGTGTATATAATTTTGTGTTTATTTCACTTGGATGTTGCCAAACAGCACCGCAACGCATCATGAGGGCCAATCAAGCCTAAGTAAGATTTTTCCTTCAGACTTGGTGATGTCACAAATTTGTACAAGCCAGGCCACAATGGTGGCATGCTCGAATGACAATAATTTATTTGAATGCTAATTTATTGACTGGAAAAATCGCAAAAAAATGTTTGGTTATATTTTTGGATACTGGGAAGACAGATCTTTCATTTGCAGTAAGCTTTTCCCAGGTATTTTCTTTAATTGATCAAATGATGTAGATGTCAGTCAAGTGGAGCTCATACCTAGCCATGTTGCACAAACACTCGCCACTGTCTATAATTCTTAATTTCAGCTGACGGCGTCACTTACATGTAGAGTTTGGTCAAACGGGGGTAGATGGAAGAACACAAGACAGAGTGACCCTCGACATTAAGTAGAGTAGATTGAGAATGCTCCAGTAATTAGGCACACTAAAATACTGTATGTCAACTAATTCTGAGCTTTTATATCTTATAATCCAGGATGGCAGAGTGGCGGTGAAGGCCTGTGAGGGATTAATGTTGTGTTCCGCTCTCCCTGAGCAGTCTGCTGCTAACTGTATAGTACAACACACAGCCTTCTGTCATCAGCTCACAGACAGATTATGTCAACTGTACAAAAAACTACCAAAGACCGTTAACCCTACAGACCTAGAGGGTGTTCAAGCAAAATGGGGGTAAGCTGCTTTTGATGCCCTGGAACCAAGTTCACATTTGACTCAGTCCTGAGAAGCCCAAGGAAGCATTAATGATCTTGATGTGTGACAGACCCATAGTCGAGGGGCTTCAGGAGGTTCACTCTTCAAAAAAATATTATATTTTGCATATATTATATACACAATATATCCTCTTCAGATGGAAGTGAATCAACCTAAATGTGCCCCTTGTTGAAATAAGCAAACCCCTGATGTGCCCTTTTTGAAGTGCCAATACTCATTATGTTCTTTGGTCCTTTCATCCCACGGTCACAGTGTCTTTATAAAGTTAAAGTTTTTTTTCTATATCCTTGCCTTGGAAATCACGAAAATATTTTATTTTTATTTTTTTAAGTCCACTTTTCACAACTCATTTTGCCCTTTCGGAAATCCCACATGTTTGAGAAATCCAAATTTCTCAATGAACGTGATGAAGAATGTCACAATGTCTGGAGATGATGCCATTCAAACAGATTTGTAGCAAGTAGTATTTGTGCAAACTCAGACTACCAAAATGAGGTGTAACACTTGTATTGTGTATATATGATGTGAAATGGTTTACCAAGCTCTGGTTAGATGTGCCAAATTGGTATAAGGATGTTGATAATTTGAAGGGGACTGAACCTGCCAATACAATTATATTAGGCTCGAGAGATGAACAGGCAGATATGAATGCACTGATGCTGCTGGCAAAATGCTACATGTATAAATCAAAGTCGAAAAGTTCAAAGCTAAGTATAAATGCACTGTTACAGATTGGCAATGGCCATTATAACACTGAGAAATAGGCAGCACATGAATAGCTTTGCTGATAAATGGATACTATTCACAGTCATCAGATTCAGTCTGGGTTCCACCTTTGATTTAGATTGTAACATTGACATGATAGAGGTATCCATGCTAATAGGAACTGTTGATAAATGTAAAGTAGGAATTGACTCCTTACTCTATTCCTACTCGGGGTTTGTGAGGATAATGAGAAGGACAAAATGCACTCAAGCAAGCCAGGTGTCGTACGTCCGTGCACTTCAGTCAGTCAAAATCATCTCGCAGATTTCATGTGGTCTCTAGTCCAAGTCAGGGCTGTGCATGTCACAGTCTCGAGACACATCATTCCAAATGTACTGAGCACCCCTCCCAAGCACGATGAGACCCCTATCAGTCTACTACTAGACTACTGTATATATTTGTCTATTCCAATACCTGGGGACTATGTTAAGATCGTTTGTATGCGTTTGTACATGTATGTATGTTATATGTGTATAATATATTTATATGTTCAGTAACTATACAAGTTGATGTACCGGTACTTATGTAAGCCTACTATTGTTTACATGTGTGACACCAATGAATAAAAAGACGAAAAAAATTGTATTGTGCAACCAAATGTTATCTGAGCCTTGCCTTGAATATCAAAATAAATATATTCTTTTGGCTTTTTCCTCTGTCTCTACTGCCACATATCTTGAAAACTGCTCTAACTTTTCTCTCTTTTAGCTTGGACATCATTACAGAGTTAGATGATACAAATTCTTTCCCGGGTAAACGAAATGTGATATCCTTCCTGTCATGGCTGGACTACTGTGATCAATTGATAACCGTGGCTCATCCCACGGTCGGTGCGGCCTTGACCAAGGCCATTCGCAGCAACTTCTTAGACGCAGTCATCGAACCAGCCCTTCTCCAAGCGTAAGAATTAAAAACAATTCTGACTCATGCATACTGCCTGCAGGAAGATTTCCACACTTCTTTATGTTCAGATGTATGCATAATGTTCTCATTTTGATCGAAATATCTTCATTGTCATATGGCATCGTTATCTCACTCAATGTGTCAGCTTGACCGGACGAGTCTCTTTTTTATTTGTATTATTTATCAGTAATATAAAACCGATAATAAATATATTTAAAAAAATAATGAATACAAAAATTAATTTTGAAAAAAAAAAAAAATCAAATCGAGACATTTGGATGGGTTTCGTGATGTGAAGCTTCTATTTGGAGGCATGGCTAGTTTGAATGGTTGACGTTATTTTTACCTTTAGTCGCAACAATTGTAGCAATTTCGCTGTAAGGCCATGCTGTAACATTGCGGTAGGAGCGTCATTCCCATTGCTGACATCACAGTAGTAACGTCATTCCCACTGTTGACGTTACATGAACGCGATGCTTCCAGTGTTTGTATATGAATTGAACCAATCAAAGCCTCCGAGTTGGGGGCGGCCGCAGGGTCAGAATACAGAGTTTTCATTGGTGACAGAAAATGGACAGTATACATGGTATACGCCTCCACTTTTTTTGCAAAGTTGGCTCTCCTGTGGCGTCTTGTCCTGGGCCTGTTTCAAGCATTTCTAAAGGCAGAGTTACTTCACTTCATATCGCCAATTAAATACTTCATAAAACAGGCTGGATCCGTTTCTGCATCTACTGGTTGAGTAGTGATCGCACAATGATGCAAGATAAAGGTGTTCCCATTGAGGATACGTTTTATGCTGAAGTCAGTGACCATTCACAGAGGAAAAGTTATGTGTGTGACATTAAATTGCAGATAAATGTGATTTGGATTTTCTGATCACACCAGGCTTACAGCTAGGATTTGAAAACAGGCAGTCTAGTACCTTGACCTATGAATGGCTTTAATTTGGATTGCGACCCTGTAGGTCAAGCAGCATTAACTGCCATTGAAAACTGAAATTCTCTGATTGGCTTGATAAAGTCTCCATACTTTACCTTTTCCGTCATACCCTTGGGAGAGCGATGGACTATTTTGGTTACTATTTATATCCGAATAATATAGAGGCTTTTCTCATCTCATTCTTTATCTGCTCCGAAATGCTACATTTCACTGAGTTTGCAGTTTCCTAGACAGGAAGTAGTCTTTTTTTTGTCAACAAGGCCAGAAATACAACTTATTCCACCCTCAAGCTGACATAGGCCGTTTTCTTGAGGGGAAGTTCTCCTGTGATAAGCAAAAGCGGGGACAGTGTTCTCCTCAAAGCAGTATGGCGCATTTCATTTGAAACATGTCTGAAGGGAGATTTACAGAGCCAATCAGATTTATATGTGGCAGCTGCTAAACCCTACGATATAATAGTAGAAGGGAGATAAATAAGGCTAGGTGCAAGACTATGAAAACAGGATGTCTCAATTACAGGTCTTCCATTTTTTTCCTGACAACTGGGTGTCTCTCGCTATTAAATTTACCCAATTTTCGGGTAACCCATTTTGAAATGACAATGACACTCACGGCTATGCTGAAAAGCCTTGATAACACTTAGGAATGCATTCTGGAATTCAGTACACCTGTATATAGAAATCTGACATACAGCCCTGGCAGACATATCAATTTTTCGAAGTTTTATCGGCCTCTTTTGATCAATTAGAACAAATGTAACTGATATTTTCGAATATTTCTGTGTCTCCTTACATGAAGGTCTGAGTCAGGGCTGATATTATCCACCTGTTACCTGTGTCGATGTCTGAGGACGGTCTGTTCACCTTTGCTTCTCTCAGGTAAGAATTGTCTTGTTAGTGTCACTTTAATTTGTGTGCTTCCTCATTTGTTAGTAATTATTCCATGGCATAAACATGAATATCCCTTAATTTTTCATGTTATGTGTGTTTTGTGTTAAACAGGGCACACCAAGTCCCCCCCCCCCTCCCGTCAAGTTGTCTGATTAGAGAGTCACTGTGTCCATTGACGGTACTGCTATGGTACCACTGTGGTACCATTAGAGGTGATAAAAATATATTGCGAGCTTCACAGGCAATGGCGCATCATTTTTTTTAGTGCTGTGTCAACAACAAAAAATGTGTATTTTAATTTTTTTTTTTTTTTTTTTACAATTTGTTTTTCGTTTTTACTTATTTCTCTCTCAAAGTTTGCCAAAATAATCTTTTTGAACAGTGAGTCAATATCTTGTTTTATTTGAAGAAAATAGTAAGGCTGACTCTTCAACTACTCAGTCAGCATTATTGGTTTTTCATGCGACGTTAAACCCTAATTCTCTCTCTCTCTCATGCAAGTTGTATTAAAATACTATGGGTTTTATTCTAATAGTTCAATCTCTCTAATAGCGTTCAATTCACACCAAATGTTTGGTTATATCCTGATCAGTCCATGCCTTTGATCCTGCCTTAAAGGTTCTACCAAATGGTCGCCACACTCCATACTATTCTGATGCTAAATAGTTGTAAGATGTTCTATTTGACATTTAGCACAAAAGTACATCACAATAGGACATTCAACACAACGTGATCGTGATCAGACTCTGACATTTTTCACCACATCTATTTTATTGTGTTAAAAAATCCAATTTGATGACATTTTTCATAGAAAAAAATATCAACTTATTCTTCACACAGCTTTTCTGTATGTTTTCATGCAAAATGTGCAGGAGTATTTGGTAGAACCTTTAATGCACAGGAAAAATCAAATTTCTCTTAACCTCCTGTAAATTCTATCATCCCATTGTTTTAGATTTTTATTAGAGCTGAGGGGGGACTCGCACCTTCCCAACCAATAGGACCCAATATTGTGATATGACTGTAATATTCATTCAAAGTGATGTTAAATCATATTCACTCACTCACTCACTCACATGTTATTCCACAGAAACGGTGAGGTTCCTGCTGGGTAGGGAGACATCAGCGGAGAGCGGAAGCGTGGAGGAGGAGTGTAAGTTACGACAGCGGCTTATTGACAGGTGCAATCATCTCTCAGAAGAGGTTAGTTCAGTAGATCAACTAGTCTGGCAGATCTACAAAGTAACATCAAAGATATCACACCAGACATAGGCAACTCATCATATATCACACCAGACATAGGCAACTCATCAGATATCACACCAGACATGGGCAACTCATCATATATCACACCAGTCATGGGCAACTCATATATCACACCAGACATAGGCAACTCATCAGATATCACCAGATTTTGGCATGTTATCTGTATCACACCAGATATAGGCAACTCATCAATTATCATCCCAGATGTGAACAACTTATCAAATATCACCTCACACCAGATAATTAAGGCAACTCATCAGATATCACCAATATTATACGTATCATACTGCATACAGGCAACTCATCAGATATCACACCACATGTGAGCAACTCTTCAAATATCACATCACCGCAGATAATTAATAGGTAACTCATCAGATATCACCAAATATAGGTACCTTATGTGTATCACACTGGATATAGGCAACTCATCAGTCAGATATCATCCAAGATATATTTGCATCTCATCAGACATCATCCCAGACATGGGCAACTCATCAGATATCACACCATAATTAGGCACTCACCACATACCATACCAGATATGGGCCACTCATCAGATATCATCCCAGAGAATTCAGATATAGTATACAAGTATCAGATACAAGTATCAGACGATACCACACCAGGTATAAGCAACTCTTCAATTTCACATTTGATATAGGCAACTATAGGCAACTCAGCGGTTATATAATACCAGATAGAGGCTATCAGATATAACACCTGATATGGGCAACTCATCAGATATAATTCCAGATATAGGTAACTCGTCAGATATAACACCTGATATAGGCAACTGATCAGATATAATACCAGATATAGGGAACTCATCAGATATAATACCAGATATAGGGAACTCATCAGATATAATATCAGATATAGGGAACTCATCAGATATAATACCAGATATAGGCAACTCATCTGATATACCAGATTTTGGCAACTCAACGGTTATATAATACCAGATAAAGGCTATCAGATATAACACCTGATATAGGCAACTGATCACATATAATACCAGATATAGGCAACTCATCAGATATTGCACTACAAAGTTTCATCGCCACTGTTGGACAGTGTGTATCATTTTATACCACCTTACTCCATAATATGATGATGTGCTGGATGCCGAAAGGAGAAGAAGGAAAAGTTATTGGACACCATATATCTGGAGAATACATATACAATGTAGAAACAAACCATATCAATGTAAGTTGAAAACAAATTCATATCTCATTTATGCAATTGTATGATTTGAAAGATGTTTCAATTGGTTCCATTTCAGGTTTGTATAGCAACATTGAAATTATTTGACACATTGTTGCAAAAAGAAGACAGCCACATCCTGCACAATCTAGTCTTACGGAATCTCCTTGGCAGAGGTTATTTCAAGTCGGAAACATTCTCAGAATTAGCAACCGACTCCAGTACGTCACAGCCAAATCTTGTAAATGGTGCTGAAACTGTGCAAGGGGACGAGATTGAGGAGGGAGATATCTCAGACAATACAACCACGGAAGAAAAACGTTCTGAACCATCTCAACCAACAGAAACAAGTGAGTTATCAATTGGGGTAACGTTACAGGTACATAGACTTGGTGAGAGTTTATGAATATCGACTACCAATTATCGGCACTTTATGTGAGTGTGGGACAGATATTACAGGGAACACATTGCTGGAAATCTGAAATGTGATAAGAAAAAGCTGGAAATTTGATTTCATCACTTGGGCTTTTGGGCTCATATTTTATCTCTCATGTTTTTATTACATAATGCAAAATCATTCGACCCTACCCATGGGTTCCTGGGTGTGAAAAGAAATAGGACCCAACATCATGATATGAGTGAAATAAAGTAACGTTGACTCATATTCACTCACTCACTGACACTCACTCACTCACTCCAAAATCACCCTGTTTGTAAATTTCAAAATGGTTGCAATTTGGAGGAAAGGGGTGTTAGAAGTTTTCTGTTTATGTTTTTGACAACCATCATATGATGGTGATTTTCATCTGCTGGTGTATCTGTTCATGTCCTATCTATATATGTGAGAATTGTCTATGTGTTTTTGCGATTTTGTGAGTGGATACATTATGGGGAGACAATGTATCGTGTACCAATTTAAGGTCAAAGTAAAAGTTGTCCAAAAAAATCAGAAAATCATTTAAAATTGCTTTAAACCATTTTTTAAACCTTCAAAGGTTAAGTCAGTGTACACCTACCCCCCAAATCAGGGAGATCATGTATGGCATATCAAAATTGAGGTCAAGGGCACCGACCCAAAAACCCGGAAATCAGTGAAAATTGCAATTTTGGGTGGTGGATACATTCAGGGGGAGATTTGTTGAGTGCCAAAATAGTGGTCAAAAGGTCAATGGTACTCTGACAGCCCAAAATTCAGGAAATGAGTTGAAAATCAGTTTTCAAAAACTTCAATTTAGAGCTGTAGATTAATGAGACCAACTGTCGCATATACCACCAAGATATGATCAGGGCCTGATCCCGGCCATTTTTGAACCCGCCATGAATTTGGGCGCCCAAACGAAAAAAGAAAAAAATTTATATATATATATTTTTTTTTTTTAGCAAATTCCCTCTCTGAACAGGCTGAAACCTATACTAATGCAAGTACTGTTGCCAAATATTAAGTTATCGGGCTGTATTTAGACCATTTAATACTCCCACAGCTTCCATGGGCTTCAACAGTCTCACATCGCGGCCTATTTCACTATAAATTATCACACTCTGCGCCATGTAAGGGTGCTCAAACTAAAAGTCTAGATCAGGCCCCGACGGTGAATTGCAACTCATTTGAGATGTTATCTCTCCAGTCCTAGATTGTTCATTGTGTCAAAACTTTGGATATACCTCAACATCAAGCAGGAAGAACCACCTTTTCCAAAATTTTAACCCTGTCTGTTGTACAGGCCTATTTTGAAGTTAATTTTGGCTCTTGTGTACATTTTTCTCTTGTCTGAAATTGTAGCATGTCTGGAAAAACAAATTGGAAAATCTGGATTTTGTATGTACTTTCTACATTTTTCAGAAGTTAATGAGTCCACTGTTCCCCCGTTATCTCCAGCCTCCACACCAGGCTCATCAATACCCGGATCACCAGTGAAAACTGAGGTACACAAGATCATTAACAGGTATGTCTACCTTGAACAATGGGATATTAATATGAGGATGTAAACTGCAGGCTGTAGATCACCTAAACATGCTTCTCCTATTTATGAGATGAAAGATCAATTTTTGTCAAATTTATCAGCAATTGGACTGTACCATTATCTCCCATCAATTCCAATGTAGCTTACTCTTGGCAATATCGTAATCAACTAGTCCCACAGTTTTGACTCAAGACCCTGAAACTTTGTAGGCTTGCTAAGCACACTTTGACGTCCAAAATTGCTGTCTGAAAGGAAGTTCCATTTTATTTTGATCGGACAACATGATGCTTCAGAGAGACGGCACTATTAAATGGGGGCATTGAGATGGCTTTGTTATGAGAAGACACCATCATGATATGACTGAAATATTTTTGAAACTGATGTTAAATACTACTGGCTCATTTATTTTAATGGGTTCTGTATTCGTTCCAGTTCAACGATGCAGATCAGATTTATTACTCTTAAATTATTACTCAACAGTCTTTGTTCTTGTTACCCCTCGGCCAAAATTGATCTTGGGGTATTGTCGTCATCATGTACACCTGTCTGTCCATCCGTCCCTCTCCGGCTTCTCGTTAACACCATATCTCAAGATTGACTATGCCTAGGCACTTACATCACACATACATATGGTCACAGAGTAGAAGCCTATTGACAATCTGATATTGACCAATTTATCTCTGGGTAACTAGGTGAAATTATGTTAACTTTGTCACAATTAATTGTTTGTTGCCACCATATCTCAAGAATGATAAGGTCTATGCTCACGAAACTTATACCAGACATACATCTGGCATCGGCTGCTACAAAAAATTACTTTTCTTATTACAATATACTGCCATATCAAGAACGTGTTAAATGATATTCACTCATTCACTCTCAAGAATGACCAAGTATCTTTTGTGAACTATACTTGTGAACAGTTTTCTGATGTTGGTGCCTGAGGAGATGAAGTCATGTAGTCAGACCACAGACGGGGATTATGATGTCTACTTGCGAGACGCTCACAGGCAGGTATGTCATCACATGACTCTGAACCTTCCAAAATCATCAAGATGTACATGTTTACTTGCTTTTGTACTGCTCCTGCAAAATGCTCTCTGTGATTTGTCAGATTGTGCAGTGCATTCAGGGCACGCCTTCTATTTGAAATGACAATTATCGTCAGGCAGTGATCTGAATTCGAATTACAGAAAATGCTGAAAATCCCAGAATTCCGGCAAATTTACAAAGTTCAGGGTTCGTCTGAAAACTGAAGATTAATTGATGAGAAAACTCCCTGAACATAAATGTAGCTCAACATTGACAGTCATGGCTAAAAAATATATATTAAAATTTTTTTTTTTTGGTTTAGGCTTGTTGGATAGCGTCTTTGTTCCCAACGGAGGTCTAGACTAGTACCTGTGCTTGATATTTACAATTTGATATTATTGGCAGTGTCTTAGATCTAATCCATATTTCATAATAACCCAATATATTTTCAGTATACAGATATGGAGAGTGTATGTCGGTCCTGGTTGTGGCCCAGTGTGCCGGTCGCAGACAACAGCTATGAAACGGAGACGTTCACAGAAGGGGCCTTTCTCAAAATGCTCTTTGATAAAGTCCACAAGTTAATGAACCAGGTACACGGAATTATATCATCTCATTGAAAGATCTTAAAGTAAGACTACAAGAGGACCACTTCAGAAATGCCAGTGGCTCATTGGATATTCTCCAGTTTTGAGGGCCCTCGGTGGCCGAGTGATCTAAGGCGCAGAGCTGGTGTATCTGTGAAAGTTTGCCAGTTACTTGCTGACGGGTGGTGATTCTCTCCCTCCGGGTACTCTGGCTTCCTCCACCTACCAAACTGGCTGTCACCGTATGAGTGAAATAACCTTGAATGTGACATCACACCAAATCTTTCCCCCCCCCCCTCCCCAGTTTTGAGGCATCTCATTGGTCAGTTCAAATTTAATTAATATCTAAGTTTTTGATTGGCTGGTCAACATTGACTAAATAGAATTCAAATCTACTGAGATGTGTTTATGTAGTTTGTCTTGGTTTGTATTCCGAATGTAACTACAGGTATTTCACATGTAATATTTCACTGAACATAGTGTTTTATCCCAGTTGAATTAATGTTAATCTCTCACATATTTTTATATCCAAACTGTAAACCTGACCTGAAGCTATTGGTCTACCATCATCTAAATCTGTCTTGTATTTCTATTTCAGCCATATGCTGTGAATCTCCAAGTCACATCAGTGTTGTCCAGGCTATGTCTGATGCCACACCCTAATTTACACGAGCTTCTGCTGGACCCTTTCCTACCAGTGAGGGACGGAGTCCGGACACCTTATACCATCTTCCAAAAGGTAACGCAGTACAATTTACACTACAAGCCCGTAGATCAGATCTCCGCGTGACACACAGAATCTACGCGTAAAATACGTGTAGTTTTTTGTTTTTTGTTTTGTTTTTTTTTGTTTTGTTTTTTTTTTTTCAGTTAAGCCCTGGACTAACCACTGGGCATTTATTTGCCATATAGCCATGAATTTATAAAACTTGGTTTTGCCCACATGGCCGGGGACAAAACCGAAAATGCATGCACGACACCCATTTAAACATAAATGTAATTGACTTCAGTAAAATATACTTTTGGCTACTGATGATAAATGCATGTTTCAGGTCGATACGTTTTATTACATTTGCGGTTTAATTTGCAGGTACTTTCTTCTCTATTCTCCGCTAGTCTGCATAGAATATATACATTTCGGACATTTATGATATAAAAATATTGAAGAGCGTTACTATTGTAATAAATTTGTTACATAATTGCCACAATATTAATGCCAACTATACCGATGTCGCTAACATTAATTTTACAATGTGTATATGCTAATATATGTTCTGATACTTTCTGCTTCTTTGTATTTGAACGCACCTGTTAGGTATAAAAGATTATTTGTATCAATTATTGTATACTCATGATGGAAAGCGTTACAATTGTAACTTTAAATTGATAGCAGATCTGCTACTCAATTAATAAAATGATAACATATTTGTTACTCAATTGTTACAATATTGCCAGTCGATGTCAACTAGTGCAAGATAGGACTAACGTACTTCGGTATACAAATATAGAACGAACATGGACGATATAATATTCGGCTATTATGTTACAGAAAATTAAGAAATTTCTTTCTCAAACTCATTTCGTATTCCCATAACAGCTTGATGTTATGATAATTTCCATATTTATATTTACTAATGACCATTTTTGCTATCAGAATAATGTGATTAACCTCGTCAACCTGTAGAGTGCTAAGTGCGCCATAATCAAGTTTTCTTATACCAAATAAAAATTATAGTTGAATTGAGCTTAATTCTAATTTGGATACGTGTAGTTGATTTCCGCATTGGCTCCGTATTGGCGACGCGGATTTATGCGGAGTATTGGGACCATTCAACACGGAATCTACGTGTAGAAAACTCCGAATGACACGGAGGAACGCGGAGGAACACGGAAACTGAGAAATGACTGAAATATGCATATTGACACGGAGAAAACTCCGAACACGGAAACTGAAAAATGACAGAATTATGCATATTGCACAGCCCTTATTAAAATACAAGCCTTCTGGTGACTAGTTGCAGCAATATTGCTGTGTCGCTTTTCGTATGCAAATTAGGTTGCTGCAATATCAACAGAAGTGTTGCGGCAATATTGCTGCAACTAGTTGCCAGAAGGAGAATTTGCGGCAACATTCCAAAAATATTGCAGCAATATTGCTGCAACTATGTCGCTTTTTGTATGCAAATTAGGTTGCTGCAATATCGCAAGAAGTGTTGCGGCAATATTGCTGCAACTAGTCGCCAGAAGCTAAAATTGCAGCAACATTCCAGTCAAGCATGTTGCTGCAATATTGCCACAACCAACAATGTTGCCGGAATAAAATCTGCGGTAATATTGTCAGATATTGCTGTAATATATTGACCAGATATATACATGTACATATGTGATTGACATCCGAAAATCACAAAAATGTGAAAATATTTAAGTTTGTAACCCAACCAAGTATAATAAAGACTTTCATGAGTCCTGGCGCGGTGCCTAGCTTACGAGGACGAATGAAAAAAAGATATTGGGGTCATGCACTGGTACAGCTCCTCAGATAGCTCACATATAATCACAAACACAAGTTAATTTGTTAGGTTTTGAATATGAAGAACAAGGCAAGAAGGTGATATGAATTATATTTAATTTGGTATTTTATTATTAAGGCTTGAAATATCACTATTATAAACTTGAGCGGCATAATTGACTCGGCATGGTATTGTATATTTTCCTACCTGTTATCCAGAGCCCTAAACAAGAGACGGTATGTAAATACTTAGGCCTGGGTGTGGGGCTTTTCAAAATTTATTGCACTGCCTGGCCCTGGCAATATATTTAATTAGATCTGAAGAAACTCCAATGCCGAATAGGAGCAAACTCTCTGATGATCTGGGAAGATTATCAATTTCTTGAAGTTGTGAATAGTTAGCACACTTTAGCATGTTCAGTGATTTTATAAAAATCCTTCATCTATGCATTCAATAATATTTCGTCAACACTCGGTTCACTGAAAGGATTGATCCATGCCTTGTGAATGTGTTTTTTTTTTTCAGTAACTTCCAGCACAGTGCTACTTCGTTGAAAATTATGGATCGACAGTATGTCTTGTGTCACAACTCCAACCTGGGGTGTCCAGTGTGCCGCTTCATGCTGTTCTTCCGAAATTCCCCAATATCAGTTCCACGATCAGTACGCCGATATAGGCCTACCTGAAAATAAAATGAATATTCTGACGTTTTTGCCCATATTTCGAATATAAATTTTTACACAAATGAATCTTTTGGGTATTAAACAATTATTGAAATTAATAGTTATCAAGGATCACAATTTTGCTTTTCTGAATTTCTTGGTAAAGTTGCCACACATGCCATAGTAAATGATAGTTGCAGTGTCTTCTTTTGAGCAAAATATGTTGTGGAAATGTCAGGAACGAACGAGCGTGTTGGTGGTGGTTTTACTTTTTTCAACTTAACAAACACACAGGTTTAATTAAACTTGGTTGTTTTTAAACTTCAAGGAGTAAGATAAAACATGAAAGACAACCACGGAACATCATTGATGAACAATTCATCTTACCAGATTTGTTGTTGTTGTCGAATGTCGTCGGACGCACATCAGCCCGGCCTTTGGGTTATTCTGACACATGATTCACACGTGAGATCATCACATGGCAGAAAGACTGTTGCCCAAACGTTTGTCAGACTACGTGTATAATTAAAAGCATCCATTTATGACATACTGGTTGGATTCCTTGAAGAACCAGAACTGGACAGAAGTACAACGAACACCCGCCAAGAACTTTTGAAACAGCGAAATTTGGCGGTATTCTTGCAGCACGAGATCACGTGGAGCGGAGAAGTCAACCGATTGGCTGATAACGTCAACATGATTTCCATCGCTAATTTTCGCCACAACATCATACATGATGACGAAGTAGGAGTCTGGGTTTTTCACCAGTGTTATTGTAGGTGTGGCCCCCTAGAACCAGTATTTATTATACTTTATTGGAAGTTCAAATGTTGTTCATTGTCAAAGACATCGCCATGTGCATCATCTTGCCAGATCAACAACAACACCCACAAACTACAGGACATGGGCGCCCCCTGTAGGAGAGATAACTCTTGTGAGAATATATCCCAGGGAAGTCCTTTGTTTTAAACTGTGGATAGTTTTGTTTCCTTTAACTTATTCCAATTTAAGGACTTTGTTTCTTTTGCAAAAGCCATGTGATAGAGGTCTGGTGTAATAATTTTATTAATTTGATTTATTTATTGTTTGCCTTTCCAAAAATAAATAAATAAACAAAAAAATAAAGAAAGGTAAGATAATATATTTTTTTAAATGATAATCCTTAAGTATTAATAAACTAATGAGAACAAAAGTATCTATTTGTTCTTGTTAAGTCTGGTTTATTTTAGTATAAATTTATTATTTCTAAAATGGATAATAACACAATAAACACACTCCTTGTGCTCATTAGTTTATTAACAGTTTGCTTATTTGGCGAGATTCTGCTTGGCAAAATACATGTGGAAGAATAATACCAGTGCGGTCAAAATAACCACCGACTTGTAGTTTTGTGCAGTAGAAAAATAAGTCCCCGGTCTCAAATGACATGAGTGCAATAATAATGTGATAAACATTAAACTATTGACATGATCAGCATTTCTGAACTGCTGTCGAATCTAGCCTACTCAGGAGTGACTGGAAAATACTTTTTTGAAACAATGTTAGTTTGGTTGAACTAGTCCTATTGTGAATGTTTCATATTTTTTACCCCATTGAATATAATTGTAAACATAGGGGAAAAAATTGACACATAACACAACGCTATACATGCACATGTAATATGTATACAGTGTGAAAAAGGAATTTCAGATACGTATTGAAAATGATAAGTACTGATTACTCTACCTGTTAGTTAATAATGGATGACAATGTCACATGGATTGCAGCTTATTTGGCGAGATTCTGCTTGGCGAAATGCATGTATTTCTTTTCCCTATATTGTAAATTTTACTCGCCATGGTTCATGTTTTTGTCGCCAATATATTTTGAGCCTTGGATACGTATTGAAAATGATAACTACTGATTACGGTACATGTTCGTTAATAATGGATGACAATGCCACATGGATTGAAATTGTGCTCTCCTATATGTAGTACATTATCTTACATTGCTATGTCCAATACGGCCTGGACCTGTATAAATGTATATCCTATTATTGAAAAATAATCGAAGTCCAATCCGTGTAAAAAATAATCAAAGTCCACAAACTCTGTGTCCTTCCGTGTCAACACGGAGAAAACTCCGTGTGGATATATTCAGCTGACACGGAAATTTTGCAGTTCCGTGTTGTTCCGTGTAAATTCTGTGTAGATCCGTGTGAATGCGGAGATTTGAGCTATGGGAGGAGCTGTACATGAGTGTGTCTGTGTCTCAGGGTATAGCTCGGGGAGCAAATACGACCTGTTCTACCCTTTACAGGTTCCCAAATTATAACTTGCTTGCCAAAATCACAAATTACACAAATTGAGTTTCTTCTTAGCTTGAAAAAGAATTTGAACAGAAAGGAATTTGGCATTTCTGTGTTGTATCAATATTATCAAAAATCATTGTGAGCCCCTTGTGGACAATCTAGACTCTCAAAGCCTGTATATCCACCCAAGGACCTGTATTTAGCCCAATTATAGGGCTATAAGGGTGCCAAAAATAAATGGCTGTATTTGCCTCTGATACTATTAAAGGAGCCATGCGCGAGTGCATCCATGCCACTGGTTGGTGATATGATCTTAGTAATGATGATATTTATTGCTCAAATCTACACCTGCTATTGGTATGCCATTATCTTCTTATGGAGATCCTATTGCAGACTAAACGTTCTCACCCTCTGGAGCCTCAGCTATAGTTCACTCTGCCCATGCGCCCGTGACGCACTTCCCACTTCCTTTTTCTTCTCTGCAGCCACCCTGCGTGGACATATTTTTAGAGAGCTCCACCTAGATTTAGATTTTGTCTATCTTGTGATAGGGAATTGAGTCTAGATATTAGCAGAATACATTGTAAAAACAATGTCTAAAGACACCGGGAATTCTAAATGCTGCGAATCATGCAGGCGGTCTTGGTCTAAATTGGATTCACATTCACTGTGTTTTTCTTGCAAAGGCTATATGTGTTATCGTAAAGCTACTTGCTTGGAATGTATTTCTTGGAATGATCAAGCCTGGTGTAACTACATGAACTACGCACAGGCCAGGTGAGTGCATCCATGCCACTGGTTAGTGATATGATCTTAGTAATGATGACCTTTGACCATAGTGGGTGAGAAAGATGTAAGGGGGCGACGCAATAACCCAACCCGTAATGTGCTAGTGCTGTTTATTCATACTCCTGTCTCTGACATATAAGTTAATAGATCCAGAGTAATTGGCAGTGTCCAATGAGGGCATCATGTAAGCCTCTGTAGGCTTACATATTGGTTGACCATAGCCAACCAGTCAAGCGCACATGCTCATGGCGGATGGCCTGTACCAAAATCATTACATATCCACAAGACGAGCTGACCTTCATTTAAACCGCCAATTATGGAGTGACCTTGTGATGCACATGGTACTGATTGGCAGAGGTGATGTTAGCGTCTGACCCCTGTGACCTCTGCTTTGAACAGAGTAAACATGGCAAAGCAAATCGCTCGATTGGCGGACAGAGAATGTGACCTCAACAATGCATTAGTGCATTGGTCAAAACCGTTTATCAGGGGTCCCGATTGTAGAAGTTAAAGGAGGAGGAAGGGTCTGGTAGCAAGGGTGAGAATGACGAAAATTAGATCAATTAGGGAAATTCTCTGTTTTGTGAAACAGACCTGAGATTGTGTTAAGGATAGCTGTCTCCTTAGATGCAGTATTTGCACCCCCATGACAATTTGTCGTCTGTATCAATAAATATACAAGATAACCATAATAAACTATATATTTTATGAAAGCGTACATCGTAGGGCTTCCAACTATATGATTTGTATAACCGATGTTGCTACTGTGTAGAAAATATTCCAATTTAAAAAAATTAAAATGAAAAAAAATAGCGTCCATTTTTCAATTGAAATTTCATGAAAACTGTTGGTCTTGTTTCAACTTTGATGGTATACCTTGATAGGAGACAATTCGAACTAGTAAACTTTATCTCATTTTTTTTTATTTTTGCCTGGTTTTGTTTTTACAGCTATTTTACTAAAATAAATTGAAAAAAATGTACTAGTTTACGGTCGTTTGTCTTAAAAGTTGAATAATTAAAAAACTAATCCGAACTTACAAAAAGTGAGAGAGTTTACTAGATCACCTTATAGGTAACAAGCATGCCAAATTTCAAAAGCGTAGCATGGATACTTTTCAAGAAATAAATGTTTAAATCTCGGATTTTGTATAAAAATGACAGGCGAGAAATCGGGCAAAATGTGTCCAGCTAAACATCTGATGAATTAATCCAAATTTTTTGCTTGAATTCTATTGTCAAATACATTTTTAATCTGTCTAATGGGACCTACTCGAATTCCTGTTTATTCTGGATAACTATTACACTGTTTTTTTTTTCATCAAGGCGGTTTAAAGTTCAATTTAAACCTAAAAAACTTGCTACAACTTGTTCAGCTGAGAATTGTTCACACCTGTGTAGACCACTTCACGGTGGGTGTCAGACTGAAGTGTCACTGTTATAATTAGAAACAAAAATACAGATGTTTGCATGGTTTTGATCAGAAGGGGGTAGATTAATGTAAATAAGTAGGACTAACAGGTAATTAGCTTACCATAATACTGCGGAAAAGGAAATTTAACAGACAAAATAATAGTAGCCAAGCCCAAGCTAAGGCAATCTGTTTAATTGTTCCAGTGCCTCGGAAACTAAATGTTTAATCTTAATATTGAAGCATTTCTATTTATAATGTTGATTTCATTTTTTCACCAAATGTAGGAGGAAATAGTGAATATTTGAATGAAGAAGAAAAAAAAAAATGACCAATTTTGACCCTCTAAGGGGACAGCTATCCTTAATTGCAATGTTCAAGCTTCTTGATGCGTCTTCATGAAATATCCAACATGATCAATGTTCTGAGTTAAAATTTCCATTTATAATAGGTTGTTGGAGAAATGAATTCCAGGGTGAAAACAGAGTTGGACTTGAAAATGAAACTGATGACCATGAGACAACAGCTGATGGGGGTGGACTCAAATTTACAAAGGTATTTATAACTTTTACAGTGATATGCTAGCAGAATGACATTAACTGTAATAGAAAGAGAGCTATATTTTTGTGTTTGGATAAGTGCATGTTAAAAAAATAGGAAGTTAAGAAATGCCACTCCTTCAATCGCATGATTTTTTTTGTGTATTGTAAAGATGTAAAATATTATTTATTGTTTTGTAAAGTGGCATAATTCCACATAACCGCATGAAAATTCTAGTTCAATTGATGTTGATTAATAATAATACGAATTTTGTAAAGTTAATGATTTTTGCTTGCGGAATGATATTAATATGTTAGTTTCTTTTGTTGGCCAGTCATCATATATTGATTCATGTACATCCATCTTTTGGCAGACCCGTCATTTAAGACAACTTCAATCGGCATCACTTTGCGTGCAATATACTTGACCCTTTTCACTCCTTGGTTGAATGGTTCCCCACATGTAGTCACCTATTGTATGTGTCTTACATGACGGATTTGCCCATCTTTCACAGCATTGAATTGACTTCCAGCTTATTTGCTTCTCTCATCTGTTACATGATGTTTGTATCAGTACCTTACTGAGTTACAGCATGCTTTCACTGTTTTGTCACTCTATCAAAGTTATAGGTAGTAGTTAGATTCTTACATATCAGAGTGAACGTATACCAATCTGCTTGTTGCAATGACCTTGTCTCCCAACATCAGAGTTTGTAACCTCTTCAACTGTCGGGATAAAACCCTCTGACCACACTGGGGCGAAATTCGCGGCACACATGCACATTCCATCCTCACGAGCCAGTGTATCAATCGATCGTAACACTGGCTTGGTAATAGTTACCGATAGCAGTTCTGGATATAAATAGCTCGAGGGGTTTCCACTAAACCGAACTATTCAGTAAGCGCGCTGAGGCAGCTCATCAGGCCATCCGCTGCGAGGTTTGAGTTTTGACTGGTTTGAATTTCATCGCCGGCCAGACTACCTTTGAAGTTAGGCTGAAAGCGAAAACCGCAGGCTTCAGATACCGAGATGCTAATTCAAAACAACTGCTGGGAATGAAATGTACGAGATTGTGTAATAGATGCAATGACTCGAGAACTCATCCAAATCACGAAAAAAGGTCCAGGTAAACCCTGGGGGATTTAGGGATTACCTGGACTTGTGCAGATGGCACATTCAGGCTTTATCAATTTTGATCGACACAGGAAGTGTGTATCTGCATAGAAGAGAGATGGAGAATGCATCCAGTATATTTTATAGAAGAATGAATGAATTACATGCTCATCTATTTGACAACAAGATGCTTGGCTGTGACATCTTCAACTCACTCTGCTCCATTTAGAAATGGATGCTAATGATTGGTCGAGAGGCATGCACACAAAAGCTGCGCACCACGGTTTTAACCACAATGCAATCAGAGGGTATATCCGAAAGTAGGAGATATACAATCTGTTGCCATGAGAATGGACATCTTCAAGTAAATAACAAAACAAAAAAATATACCCCGTTTTGCCCTGCCTGTATGGAAGCTATTTTCTCCGTTCTTAGGCCTTGTTCTCTCTCTCTCTCTCTCTCTCAGCTCTGCAGAATCTCTTTTCTGTCACATTTCAACGCATATGTTGTTGCATCTTGACATGTGCATTAAATCGTTTGCATTGTTCTTGTTATGTTCATCAGTCTCAGACGTCAAGCGTCGTTTAGCTCGGGGTAAGTTTCCAAGCAATTTTCAAACTACTTCTACCAACTTACGACAGTTGTGTACTGGTACTTGTGTTTCTCTGTTACACTATAAAGTCGGATCTTATTGATCTCACCATCTATTTGTGTTCCTGTTCTTCCCATGGGCAACGTTATATCTGTTTCCTGTCCAATTCACACTTGTATATTTTCTAGTATAGTGCACAGTCTGATCTTGGTGATTGGGACACCAACTCAACTTCTTTACTAAGGCCATTGTCGCTTGATTGGTTGTTTAGCATGACCTTGATTTTTTAAATACACATGCTGGATGCTATAATTATTTATTATTAATTATTAAATTGCAAACACATTGTATACAAATATGAAGAAAATGAATAAGTTTTACTCATGAAAATGTAAATCTCTCATCCATTTGAATTATTTGCTCTCAAAATATAGATGAGGGCTGGTCATGCTAAACAGCCAATCAAGTTACAATGGCCTAAAAATTACCTTGAAAATAATGTCCTAAGCCACCCTCAATTTGTAACTACTAATTACTTTGAAAATAACTGAGGAAACTATCCCGTTGGATCGAACATTTTGTTATGTACTGGTTTAATTCAATCTCACCATGCAGAGTTTCAGTTTCTTTGGTACTGCACTGTAACCCATTGGATTATAATATCGATTTCTCCTAATAATCTTTTGTCACTCCCATTTCTCGAGCCCCTTTGCTTTTATATGGGGAAATCTTTTAACTGGGGAAACGGACAGAAATGTGCCGACTATGATTTATATTGCACTGCTATTTGAAGAATGGCCAATATTATCGTCTTGATGAATAGTCTGGCAAGTTGGAATTATGCTGTATTTATTATGATTTGAAAATATTTGCTCATGTATAAGCATTGTGAGAACTAGGTATTGAACAGGTCTGTCCTTGCTTATTGCTTTCATGCAGGAAGGCCTGATTACTCGGCACAAAGAGCTGTCTGGGCAAAACAATACCCCCCAGTCAATGGCATCAGTACCTCGAGTCCCTGGCTTCAGTACCCCGAGTCCCTGGTATCAGTACCCAGTGTCCCTGGGCTTGGTATCAGTACCCCGAGATCCCTGGCATCAGTACCGCAAATCCCTGGTTACCAGTACCCGGAGTCCCTGGTATCCGTACCCCCAGCCGCTTGTATCGGTACCCCGGATCACTGGCATCAGTACACCTAGTCCCTGGTATCAGTACCCCGAGTCAATGACATCAGTACCCCGAGTCCCTGGTACCAGTACCCTGAGTCCCTGGTATCAGTACCCCGAGTCAATGACATCAGTACCCCGAGTCCCTGGTACCAGTACCCTGAGTCCCTGGTATCAGTACCCCGAGTCCCTAATATGCTGAGTCCCTGGTATCAGTACAGGTCTGAGTCCCGGCATCAGTACCCTAGGTCCCTGGTATCAGTACCTTGAGTCCCTGGTACCAGTACCATGAGTCCCTGGTATCAGTACCCCGAGTCCCTAATATGCTGAGTCCCTGGTATCAGTACAGGTCTGAGTCCCGGCATCAGTACCCTAGGTCCCTGGTATCAGTACCTTGAGTCCCTGGTACCAGTACCATGAGTCCCTGGTATCAGTACCCCGAGTCCCTAATATGCCGAGTCCCTGTCCCTCAGTACAGGTCTGAGTCCCGGCATCAGTACCCTAGAGTGGTATCATCAGTTGAGTCCCTGGTCCAGTACCATGAGTCATCAGTACCTTGAGGGTACCAGTACCATGAGTGATACTGAGTCGCTGGGCTTGGCATCAGTACCCTGAGTCCCTGGTATCAGTACCCCGAATCCCTCGCATCAGTACCCCGAATCCTTGGCATCAGTACCCCGAGTCCCTGACATCAGTTCCCCGAATCTCTGGCATCAGTACCCTGAGGCCCTGGTATCAGTACCCAGAGTCCCTGACATCAGTACTCCGAGTTCCTGGCATCAGTAAACTGAGTCCCTTCTTCTAGTATCAGTCCCCTGAGATCCTGGTATCAGTGACCCCAATCCCTGGTATCAGTGACCCCAGTCCCTGGTACCAGTACCCCGAGTCCCTGGTATCGGTACCCCGGACCACTGGCATCAGTACACATAGTCCCTGGTATCAGTACCCTGAGTCAATGATATCAGTACCCGGAGTCCCTGGTATCAGTAACCTGAGTCCCTGGTACCAGTACCTTGTGTCCCTGGTATCAGAACCCCGGGTCCCTAATACCCCGGGGCCGAGTCCCTGGCATCAGTACCTGAGTCCCTGGCATCAGTAACCTATAGCTAGGTCCCTGGTATTAGTACCCCTAGTCCCCAATACCCAGAGTCGCTGGTATCAGTACCCACAATCATAAGTAAATCTGACAATCACAAAATCTGAAAGGACTTCTGTGGATTATATATACAGTTATCTACATGTGAATATTCAGAACTGATGAAACTGAATTCGTTGATTTCGTTCTTTTCCAGTGTGGAGGACTCGAGTCTGTTGGAGAGCATCATTCTACTGGAGGAGTTCTGTAAAGAGTTGGCAGCCATTGCCTTCGTCAAACACCATGCCACCATCACCATGGTTTGATGATGACACCAGTCAAACTCTATTGGACATAATTCATTAAAACTATTCTCCACTTGGGGTCTGTTCACTTGTCAATTGTTGAACGAGACCTAATTTATGGCAGATGGAATCTCCTTCCTCCAGTTAGTTCTATACCTTATTCTGTTTTCGTGAGTCGGCAAGAAAGCACCTTATCAGAGGTATGCATCATTTATGTCAGAGAATATTTGGTTGATCTTTCATGTCATGGTTTACATTGTTTTACTTTGACAGACTGTCGTCCGTCTCTGTCTCGTAAATGATGCCTGAAAGATTGACGAAAAATTTGATCATGTGAAGCCACCTCTATTAAGCTATGTACAATAGCCGTGCTATTTTATTTAATGTTTCATCTCAGTGTACATAAATTGTGTAAATTTTCTGTAAAACTTTGGTCTGACAGATATTAAATGTTTTGCTCTTTGCACAGTAGTTGCAATAAGTCAAAGTGTTTCAGTTCTAGTCTCATCTTGTGCCATTTATCATGTTAATTGTTAATAGTGGTCATGATTCTTACAGGGACACGAAGTCAGTGATAAATTCGGAATACACCAATGTCAAAAATAATACAATTTCTGAGTTTCTTCAAGTGCATAAACACAATTTAGTGCACACATTTTTGTAGAGAGGCTCACAGTTTGTATAATTAATATTTCTAACGATCCCATGTATTAGTCTACAACAGTGTATACACATATTTGCCTTTCTTCTCGGAATATTCTCGGAAAGTTGAAAAGTAGAAAAACGTAGAAGAAAGTAGGAGAACTGATCTTTATTACTCTCTAAAAGTTCACTCAAGTAAGAGTGGAAATTTATTCTGCTCAAATGAGTGAAATTCTTTCAAGTTTAAATGAAATTCACTCAAACTTCACTCAAATTTGAAATAATAACTCCCCAGCTATCATTTCTGATGGCTGCAATGGGTGATACACATCGATGGCATGTATCACGAATACCTGCTACAACATAGGCTACCAAATCTCACGTTGGGTTTAAAGAATTTTTGAGAGAGCTGATTGGTTTACTCATGGCTCTAATCCCCCCCCCCCCCCCTTCTCTGTTGTTCCTTCCACAATTCTTCCATTCTTTTGTCACGGTACTGGAATATATTCTAATAATTAAATCACAGGAAGTGTTCTTTTCTTTGTTTATCTCTCTAATCAATCAATCTCTCTATCAAAATTCAATCACCCAAAATTCAATCGGTGGTTCTAATAAATTGATTACTCTTAAAATCATTGAAATAAAAAAGAAATAATGGAGTATACGCATGATTTGAAACATTTTGTCAACTTCCTGTGCTAATAAATTTGATCACCTCCAGATTTTATGGTGGGAAATTTCACTTCCTGTGATTGAATTATTAGAGGGATTACCAAAATCTCAAATTTTGGGGTGAATCTCAAATTTGGGGGTGATCAGATCTTTTGGACAGGAAGTGATGAAAGTAGTATGAAAAATTAGGTTTCTCCAAATAGGGGAGGATCAAATTTAGTTTGACTGCAATGGAGATGATTGAATGTTTATAGTGTGACATAACTTTTATTATGGAATTTACTGTACAGTATGTTACATAAAAATAAAAAAAAATGCCAAATGACATTCAGTAGAATATTTGACAGAGTTTACATTGTAATCATGTATGGTTTAGTTGAATTTTATCTCATTCATACAACTTTTAAACTATAGATTTGATTCAACTTTTCTGTTATCATTACTGAATGAACTTTTGGTTGTCGAATTTTAGTTTATTTTATTTAAACAACTTTTAATACATTTAAGTATTGATTTCTTTTTCTGTCATCTTTGCAGAATGTACATAACGTTATGTCAAATTTGATCTTATTTGAATTATTTCAAATCATGTAACTATTGTTCTGATTCAACTTTTCCACAGCCTACTTTGCTTGGTGGCCTTTTTGTGGACTTTTGACAAATGCACATCTTACGAAATATGTGCAATACTGGATATGCACGTACATTTATATCATATGCAGATCTGACATATGCCCATCCAATGATATGCCCATTCAATGACATGCACATCCAATGACATGTACAGTAATGTTATATGCGCTTTGACAGATGTTTCTGCCTAGATATACAGTCATTGACATGTGCAGATCTTTATTAAACACACATGTTAAAAGATTTGTGCATATATTCAGATGCATTAGTTTGACTGTGTCACTTGAATATGAAAGTCCCTGTATGTCTCATATTTATTGCTCAAATCTACACCTGCTGTTGCTAATGGCCTTATCTCACTTTAGGAGTATCCTTACAAATAGTTAAAATGAAAAGTTGTCTCCCCTTAGAGAGCTCTCTCAGCCCAGCTAGGTTACTTAAGCTCTGCCCAATCCTCAATTTCCCTCTTTCTCCATTTGTACCTGCTCGCGAGTGGTTGCATATCAATGAAGTGTCCTATAGTGCTGGTGTTTGTGTCCCAAATCTTCACCTGTTATCACTTCAATGCCAATATCCTCCATTTGGAGATCTTCTGCAAACAAAATTATCTCCCTTGATCGCTGCGTCGATCGTCCGCCAGGTGGCGTGCACTCCGCGCATGTCCATCACTCTTTTTCCTTGCAGTCTTGGTGACAAGACCTGTTTTGAGAGAGCTCCTGTAAACAGTAACTTTTGGATTGTTTTAGACGCACTCTAGGGTTATTTTTTATCTCCCGTAGTTCATTATGAACCAACGTAGTCGCCCAGCTATATAGATTTATAGGAACGAAGAATGTCGTCAGTTTTAATCAGTAAAAACTTGCATTTTCTTTGTTTTCAAAGGTGTGTTTACAGTCACCTATGGCTACGCAGTCAACTCTGGAGAGCGGCCATTGACCTGGCACAAGATGTCCAGCTGAGAAGCTACGCAGGCCCTCTTCAACGACTTGGCTGTAAACGAAGTTCCTACCAGCAACTTATCGCTGAAAACGATACTGTTGCCAGTGGAATTTTCACAACAGACCCGTGAAACAGTACAGATCACGGACACAGGATCACAGCTCCACGGCGAAACGCAGTACCCTGGAGCTACATTTTAAGATGGTGAACAACTTACAGACCCAAGACGGCCTAGTTCAAGTTCACCGGAGAAGATGAGTTACGGACTCTATACCGGAGCCGTTACAACTACGGATCTGGGCAGACCTCGGATTACAGTTCCCGTTCATCCAAGTCTCCGCAACTCAAGAAAGACAAGTCTACCAGCCGGGACCTGGTGGAGAACCGGGACCCGGGACAGAGCCGTACCCTGGACCTCCAAGGACCTCGACACCTTAGAGCACCGGGACTCCGACTGCAGAGCACCTCGGACCCGACCATCGGAGAGAGAGGTTATTTCCAGAGGCGGTACTACGGCCCGGAGCCGTACCTCGGGACAGAGAACGACACGGACCTATGAAGTTCGGACTTATCCAGTACGCCGAGAGTCTACGTCTCACCGGGAGTCCACACCTACAGACCACGGACTTTAGATCAGCATACGGGACCATGGCTCTGAGAGATCAGCCCAATGCAGAACTCCGAGACCCCGTCAAGCCAAGAGCCTACAGAGACTACGGAATACCGAGAGAATAGGCAAAGTGCAGACCAGTCAAGCCCAAGCCACGGCGATACGGTTTACTTCTACTGCACCGGCTAGAGTGCTGACACGGACTCTACTAGACAGCCCCGTCACAGTCACGGATCAAAGCGAGTCCTCGGATACCAACTCCCGTTCATCCAAGTCCCCAAAGAACCGCCGTACCCCGGAGACACAGACGGACACGGCGAAGAAAGCAGTCCGACAATCAAGATCACGGACTCCACCACTACAGCGGGACCCCGGCTCAAGCACAGCTCACCGGGTCCACGGCACGGAGTCACGGCCCTATACGGGACGCCGGGAGTCGGACAAGCCAAAGGCCTACAGGGACTGGAGCCGTAGCACGGAAAGGGAGACCTCACGGACCCATCCAGACCGCCGTAACTCCGATACCGGAGCACTACGGGAGAAAGCTACAGCCCAGAACCGTACCACGGCCTACAGCCGTACCACGGAACGGGATACTTCACGGACCTATCCAGCGCGCCGTGAATCTACATCTGAGAAGTCACGGACTCAAGCAGAACGGACTTATACAGATCACCGAGACTCCACATCCAAGAAGTCACGGACTTATGAGGAACGGACTCAGCCAGAACGCCGTGAGCCGGCCTCCACTCAAGTTTGGACCCGTACAACGGAACCACACCTCGGTACTACGGCAAGCAGATCTCGTAAACGAAGTCGCACACCGTTACAACGCCGAGATTCCTATCCTGTACGTCATCATCGGGAGAGGGACCATCCCAGACGTCGGACCCCTTCACCTAGTCCACCTAACCGGAGTCGGTACCATAGGTACCATACCCCGGAGCGACCTTACACCAGACAAGGAAGAAGCCGTTCACCGGTTTCCCGTCAACAAGCACGGGATAAACCGGAGCATCGGGATAAACGCACCAGAGGTGGAAAGGAACCCGTGGATCACCATTCCACTGCACCGAGATTGGTCAAGAAGCACAGTCATCTCCCGACTATACAGCCCCTTACCATGGTAGAGGTCCCTTCACCGGAGACCCATGAGATGACACGACCCCATTCTGCTAGCGACGCAGACTCAGGTTCAGACTACGAGGATTGCGCACGACGTTCCACTCACTCGCCATCCTCGTCTCATACAGAGTCACCTCCCTCCCATCAGTCGGAGGTAGAAGACAAGAACAAGGACGGATTACCGTTTAAAGCCAGGATAGCGGCGTTTCACACGCTGATTCCAGAGATGCCCAGATCGGTGGTCGGCGATGACAAGCAGCCAGCTGACCCCGTCCGGAAACGGAAAAAAACTTACAGCGGCAAGCCTGGACAAAAGGCAGTCATCTCCAGGCTTCACAGCCCCTTACCAGGGTAGAGTCCCTTCATCGGAGACCCGTGAGATGACACGACCCATTCTTCTAGCAACGGTGGGAGGCCCGTTGACCGAGTGATTTAGATTCCCGACATACAGTGTTGGCTATGAGGATCACGCACGACCTTTCACTTCCTCGGCATCCTCGTCTCATACAAATTCACCTCCTACGTCAGGCGGAGGTAGAAGAATAAGACATGCTACCCTTCAAAGTCAGGATAGCGGCGGTACACACGTTGACTCCAGAGATGCCCAGACCGGTGGTCGGCGATGACAAGCAGCCGATGACCTCGCCGGGAACGAAGAAACTTACTACGACACCTCTTTACGGTTTTAACAAACCTTCTGAGGAGGAAGCTGCGCCAACCTGCGCACCATCTCCAGCATCAGTCAACCTATACGACGCACTGGATCGACAATTGGAGACTTCGTCATCTCTCCAGGAGCCCGGTCCTTACAAGGCTTACACCCTTCACGGAGACAATCCACCGTTCAGGGCCCGAAGTCTGAACCGGATCTTGACAGACTGTTGAACTTCACGAGGACACCAGCGGGGGTACTTCAACAGAGACAAGCCTGTGCTGTGGAAGATATGATGCTGACACAACACAGAATTACATCATACTCTGATTGGTTCCTGACGGCTATTTTCAAAGGTGATTCAGGATCCAGACGTGAAGCATAAGCGGGATCATTGACCTTTTTCACGGGCCAAGATGGAATTCTTCGGCGCCTTATCGACTCTTACACAGGAGATCGCCACGGAGGGTCTTTCCGGTCAGAACTCGGACAACCCAAGCAAGATGCTCAGAGTGGTGTTCACCCTTACAAGAAAGGACAGTTCCAAGGTAAAGAGGGAATCTTCCGACCGGGACAGAGGTCAACCTCGTCAGTCAGAATTGATGGTTCTCAAGCTTCACCTTCAAACCACTAGTCATCCTTTCATCCTTCCCAAGCTTCGAGTCTTCACTCACCTGATTGTAGAACGGTCGACCCTGATGATATAGAAGATCAGCGTCGAAGAAGTCAGTCCTTACGTGACGTCTACCCCAGATCCCGACACTTCATCTGACGATCATCCTCAGTCTTCTAAGAACCGGATCCTACTCCTCATCGGATAATCTAGGACTCCACCTACACCCGACATCATGATCAGGGGAATCTATTTCGGGGAAACGACTAGTCGGTTTTTGACTTAACACGTTTTTCTTTGGAATGAGACACCCAGTCTACAGTGGGCAAGCCTAGGTTCACATGAGGTCCCTTCCAAGGCCAAGTCAACACGGACCCGGACACTGGAATAGGACACGAGGATAGTCATCTCTAATCCGGAATGCGAGCCAGGACTCCAGAACAGGACCTCGGACTCCAGCATTCATCGGGATGACAGTAGAGACCGGACCAGACGACGGAGCCGGACACTTACTGAGCATATTCGACTCTACAGGAGTTGGACTCCAACTCCCGATTGTCGTCATTTTTCGACGTTTTTCCAGAGGCCTTTTTCGAGTTTCGCCTCGATGATCATGGCGGTCCAGGGATATTTCCTGGGACCCCACGGATTATGTAGTACGGCTATATTCAAACGACAGGCAGGTTTCCGGCATTGGAACATGCACCGAGAACCAGACCATCAACACCATGACCCAGAGGTCCGTGGGATGGAACTACAGTCTACTACTCACCCGGGACCTAGCACAGTTTGGCTAGCTCCAGGTACTCCTCATTACAGTTTCTCAACTACAACTGATTCTGAGCGCAAGAACAAGCAATATAAGAATGCTCGTCCCAGAACATCTTCACCCCCTTCCAGAGTGGTGATGCCTGAGGCAGTTTCAACCAAGCACATAGAAGTTCACATTCACCGATGCGGAATTCATAGCTTAGAGGGGTCCATTAGTCCGGCAACAGATAGCCGACACATCACTTGGATACCACGATAGACAAGCAACGCATCATCTTCCTTAGGGATATCTACGCTAGAAGGCGGTCCCCCTTGGAGGTTGCGGTTGTACAACACATCAGCACTGATTACGAACGTTCAGTACGGTCGTCAGTTACGTCAAGTTTGGGGGGGAGCAAGATTCCAGTCACCATCTTCTAGAAACATCGACATTGGTCCTAGCAGCATGGTATCAGCAATACCATGTCACAACACCATGTGTTTCACATCACGTCAGGGTTCCCGCCGACAGCTTCCTCCAGGTCCTACAGGGTACTACAACCGGAAGTTCACTTTCCCACGGAGGCACCGGGACCCGAAACGGCCGAACCCCCACGTCTGCTACGGTCCAGATTTTCCGTGCAGACCAGGGTTTTTCTCCAGGACCAATTGTACAGACAATGACAGCAGCAAGCGACTATTTACTGTACAGTCGCATCAAGCCCGGAGAATGTACTATAGTAGAGGACCTGTGGCCAACACTGTCTCTGTTCCAGCAACAGCTGGGTTTTCCTTCTGCATTAGGGCAGAGAATCTCAGTCAAGCAGTACACAGGGGTATCACTCAGCATCATCCAGAGCTGTCAAGTTCACCCACGGAACCGACTACGTTCCAGCATTTCGGCTTTCCAGGGTCTTCACCTCACAGTCTCGCCGAACACATCAGTTACCACCCATGGAAACCTGGATGTGGTACTAGGGCATTCTTGCGCCTGCCATTCAACCAGTTCTACCAACTACAGTCAAGATCCTGTCCTGCAAGACAGATCCATGACAGTCTTCACTACGCAATCAGAGCATTGCGCAGTAGAACCTAGTTCCTTGACAGGGATGACAGACTGGTCATCCAGATCCTTTCACCCCATCCCGGATTTCGTCATTTAGAACGATTCCACACGTCGGGGACCATACATCCAAAGACTGTACCAGATTCCAGCGCTAACAGATTTCGTGTACCTGCTGGAGGAGAAGAGGTTTTTTATATCCAGTCAGAGGTAAAAAACCAGTCGGAGGCCTAGAGCACTCTTTATAGAACCGACAAGAGGTTCCAGCTGTCTTCCTCTCTCATCACTTCTAACAGACCCATCAGCGGACATCACTAGTCCATGATCACCGTCTGGGTTGAAGAAGACTGCCGACTGGGTTAACCAACTCGCCATCAACGCTCCTTCTCCTTTATGGAGACATCGTCTCACAAGATGAGCCAGTGTGATGCCCGGGCCACTTTGGGGAAAACTTATCGTTAAACGATACTGTTGACACCTGCGCTTGGACGATCAATTCAACTCATACTGATTGCTATCTTCAGACATGTCTGTACAGACAGATAGGATGACTACACTGGACCTATACCTACAACCTAGGGTATAGTCTACCACTCCTATCAAAAAAAGGGGGGGGCACCGATCAAGCAAGCAAGATCCTGACAATTCGGTAAGTATAGAAGACATACCATGCCAGAGACAAAGGGACTTCAAGACATCACGATGGCATCTGATTATCTAGCTAAGTATGCGAGCAAACGATGGAACAGAGTCCACCTCTCGCCGCATTACTTGTAATACCTTGAGCTCCTTACGCTTCTATACGACACGGGAATTATCAGGATATTATTAAGCATATTAGATTTACAAAATCAGAACAAGGCGTGCTCCGCTTAATCCAAAAGCAAGTCACAAGGCCGGCTACCCAACCTCCTCTGTTGGGAGTCTGGCATTTAAGTGATAACAGGTGAAGATTTGGGACACAAACATTAAACATTATAAATAATGTTGGTGTTTGTTACCAAATCAAACCTGTTATCAACGTTGATTTGCCCAACCCATCCTCCCCTCTTTGCTCGGCCTTGACTCAAAACAGGCCTTGCTCAACATGGGAAAAAGAGTGATGGACATGCGCGGAGTGCACGCCACCTGGCGGACGATCGACGCAGCGATCAAGGGAGATAATTTTGTTTGCAGAAGATCTCCAAATGGAGGAT